>BPLR01021678.1:0-17206 GCA_021605095.1 Caerostris extrusa | reverse complement strand
AGACCAAGCTGTCTGTGTTTGCCAGCTGCATTAGAGAGAGTTCACGCTCTCCCAATCTTGTTCAAATTTCCAATCATTCATAAAATACTCCTTTTTATTCATCCACTCGAGTTCAAATACATATTTTTTTAACTAAGCTTTATATATAATATTATATTATTATTATTTTTATTAATATTATTATTTTATATAATATGCTTTATATGCATTCAATGCAATATTCAATTTGTAATGTTCAATATTAATTATGTATAAATTAAAATCTTTTAAGTTATTGGTTTTTTTAACATTTTCGATTTAAAAATTGTTTTTATGTTTTGCAGGGAAACAACAGGGAGATTTTTTGCCCATTAAAATATATGGGTATTGTTATGGGGAGAGTGGGTCAATGATGTCCTGGAATATTTTCAATGTCTCTTTTTTATTTTTTTAAATTTCTTTCAAGAATTAATAATTAATTACGCGATCTAGTAATTATTATACTTAAATATTTCTTATTGGTTTATTTTTTAAATTTTTTTTTCACGAGGTAATAAGTCTATAATTAAATATATATATATATATATATATATATATATATTTGTTTATTTTTCAATTCCTTCTATTAGTTCACGCTCTCCCTATATATATCTTGTTCAAATTTTCAATCGTCAATAAAAATACTTTTTATTCATCCACTCCAGTTCAAATACATTTTTGAACTTGTAGTGGATAACTGTAATCAATACAGTTTTTTCGAATGATAATTCATTCATTAATTTTTGATACAATTTATTTAATTTTTTTTGGATTAAGTTATATATGCGATGCATGTTGTTTCTTGCTCACTTGGCCCAGACATTTCTAGGCCAAGCCCACGATATACGTACTCATGATTGAAGGGAAGGAAGCAGCTTCTGTTGTGATGGAGCACCCGTAAGGTAGAAGCCTGACTTTTGCTCCGTAGACGCTCTTACAGTCATATGGACCGGGACCTACGGCCCAAAGTGGATTCGAACCACTACAAATACCCATGGCACCGCCGGAGACTCGAACCCGAAACCTGTGGCACCTAGCGCCAGAGAGCTAGACACTCGGCGGCCATTCAGGTCCCAAATTTGTGAATGCCAACGGCACGCGGTGTTCCCAGGTGGTCACCCACCCAAGTACTGACAGCGCCCCAATGATGCTTGACTTCAGTGATCTTCGGAAACTACTTGTTTATTCTTAAATTAAAATTTCATGTAGAGCGCCATCTGGTAGCATGATGGCACGTTAACGCGCTGATATCACACGGCATAATCACTATATTTATAATCTATTTGAAATTAAAATAGATTATGATTGAAGTTTATTTGGTGATATTATTTTATTTTAAAATCTTTAGTTTCAAACGTTGTGTTGTATATGGTTTTGATGGTTATTTTTAACATTTAAAATTTTTTTCTCTATAAATAATCTCAAGTTATTTTTATTTTATAATACACCAAACGATAATTTTTTATCAGATGTTCAAGCCTTAATTTTTTTTTCACATTTTACGGATATTAATTTTTAATAAAATTTATCTAGATTAAAATTACTTAAATTATTATTTTAAAATTAATTAAAATTATTATTTTTATTTTCTATAACCAAGCAACACCAATTCATATCTGCTAATAGTTAGAATCGTTTGCGTGGCATAGAGAATTTGTTCTTTCAATAAATTTTTATTTTATAATACACCAAACGATAATTTTTATCAGATGTTTAATCTTAATTTTTTCCACATTTTACGGATATTAATTTTTTAATAAAATTTATCTAGATTAAAATTACTTAAATTATTATTTTAAATTAATTAAAATTATTATTTTATTTTCTATAACCAAGCAACACCAATTCCTATCTGCTAATAGTTAAGAATCGTTTGCGTGGCATAGAGAATTTGTTCTTTCAAAGAAATTTTATTTTATAATACATCAAACGATAATTTTTATCAGATGTTTAATCTTAATTTTTTTCCACATTTTACGGATATTAATTTTTAAAAAAAATTTATCTAGATTAAAATGACTTAAATTATTATTTTTAAATTAATTAAAATTATTATTTTATTTTCTATAACCAAAGCAACACCAATTCCTATCTGCTAATAGTTAAGAATCGTTTGCGTGGCATAGAGAATTTGTTCTTTCAATAAATTTTATTTTTATAATACACCAAACGATAATTTTTATCAGATGCTTAATCTTAATTTTTTTTTTTTCCACATTTTACGAATATTAATTTTTTAATAAAATTTATCTAGATTAAAATGACTTAAATTATTATTTTAAATTAATTAAAATTATTATTTTATTTTCTATAACCAAGCAACACCAATTCCTATCTGCTAATAGTTAAGAATCGTTTGCATGGCATAGAGAATTTGTTCTTTCAATAAATTTTATTTTATAATACACCAAACGATAATTTTTATCAGATGCTTAATCTTAATTTTTTCCACATTTTACGGATGTTAATTTTTTAATAAAATTTATCTAGATTAAAATGACTTAAATTATTATTTTAAATTAATTAAAATTATTATTTTATTTTCTATAACCAAGCAACACCAATTCATATCTGCTAATAGTTAAGAATCGTTTGCGTGGCATAGAGAATTTGTTCTTTTTCAATAAATTTTATTTTATAATACACCAAACGATAATTTTTATCAGATGTTTAATCTTAATTTTTTTCCACATTTTACGAATGTTAATTTTTTAATAAAATTTATCTAGATTAAAACTACTTAAATTATTATTTTAAATTAATTAAAATTATTATTTTATTTTCTATAACCAAGCAACACCAATTCATATCTGCTAATAGTTAAGAATCGTTTGCGTGGCATAGAGAATTTGTTCTTTTAATAAATTTTATTTTATAATACACCAAACGATAATTTTTATCAGATGTTTAATCTTAATTTTTTTCCACATTTTAAGGATATTAATTTTTTAATAAAATTTATCTAGATTAAAATGACTTAAATTATTATTTTAAATTAATTAAAATTATTATTTTATTTTCTATAACCAAGCAACTACCAATTCATATCTGCTAATAGTTAAGAATCGTTTGCGTGGCATAGAGAATTCGTTCTTTTCAATAAATTTTATTTCTAAAATAACAGAAATGCTATTAATAAGAAGTCCAAGTAACAAAATCAAGAAAAAATATTTTTATATTTATTAAAAATTCCTATTAAAAAAAATTAGAAACATCAAAAAGTAAAAATAAAAGTAAATTTTGAATTTTATTGTGTTTACAGTGCAATTCACTTCTAGAATAACAAAAGTCGGTATTTGGAAAACAAATGTTTTAATCAACTGACAATGTTTAGTTGATTGATTACTGAAACAATCCAGCTAAATCTAAGATAAGCATCAATTATCTGACATGTACATGTATACCATTGTTCGAACACAATCACTAAATAACAAAGTTCAGTGTCATTTTCGAATTAAAAGTTCGTAATTCCTAAAAATATTTACAATGAACTTGAAGAATAATCATTCAAGGACGGGAATGTTATTTAAATATCATCTTTGGCGATAATACGCGAATTCTAGAATGACTAATGGCGGCAAATTTGGCAACCTTCAAAATAGTGACAAAAATACGGGTTGAATTGAAGCTTTAACTAATAAATGATAGTTGAAAAATCTTTCCAATAAAGTTACTTATTTATGTATATATAATGAAAATATATTTAACAACACATTAATTGTTAGGTTATAAATATTCTAGAATAAATTCAACTATCATAAGGTACGTTTTCACTTATTTAATGATATAACAATAATTTATTAGTAGAACGATGATACCTTCTACCCACAGGCAACCCCAAGCCTGTGGCGTTCAGGAGAAATTGTCAGTTGGCCTACAGACTCTCACCCGTAGAGGAAGCATATTTTTGCGCACCTTGCGCGTATCCGAGTTTTGGGTTTTCGACTTAGAAGTGGAGTCATTCCACTAATGTATTGTATAATTATCTGTCTTTAAATGTATTAAATATTGTACGTTTCTAAATGTATGTGTGTGTCAATAAAGCTGTGAGTTCTCAAACCTGTGCCTCAAGAATCTCAACCCAACCACACCCAGTTACAAACTGGGTGCCCAACCAGCACACTACATTAGGTATTTTGTAAATACATAGAATTCTGCGTACAATTAGTATATTATTGAGATTTTTATATACAGCTGTGATATAAACCATTTGATATATAAAATTATCTTTTATAAAGATAATTTTAATATATGAGGTAAATTGGATGATTTTAATAATGTTTTGCTTTTTCTTTTTTCATGAATGTGAAAGCATCATAATTAATCCATGTAACCAATTTTGGAAATTTTGTAAGTTAGTAATTCGGGCTGAATGTATACCACAAGAAACTCATCGATGTGTGCTGAAGGTAGGCGGACGCCTACTGGAAGGACTTTTAAGGGTTACGGTTCCGTATTTGCATTTCGTAATGAAGAAAACCTCCACCGGGCAGCTTGATTATCGATATATAATAACCGAAAACCGAAATCCGTTGACAACAATGATCTGTGCATATTTTCTGTAAAGTGATTCAGATATCAATTAATTTTTTTTTTTTTTTTTTTTTTTTAGGTTTGATTTGGTTTGTCGCTCGACGGTCATCTTTTGCACACTTTAGGCTCATTAGACCAGAACCTACAGTTTAATGTGGATTCCGAACCACTCAGAAACATCCATGCCACCACCAGAATTCGAACCTGAAGCCTGTGATACCAAAGGCCGGAGCACTAGCCAATCGGCCATCAGGCCGTAATTTTTTTTTTTTTTTTTTTTTAGGAGAAGGAGTCAACTGGGATGACAAACAGCGGTTTTAAAACAACGCCGAACAGGTGTTCCTTGACAAAGTGACGGATCATTAATTTAAAATAATACACACGGGATTCGGTTTAAGCGGATGCGCAATTTTAAAAAGTTCTTTAGTGCAGTAGTCTTTACATCTTGGGTTGGATTATTAAATTTTTAATAGCGATACTATTATAAATAAATAAAAATTTTAATAATAAAAATAATATTTTTCTAAACAAAATTTCTTTCCTATCTTTAATCTATCTTTATGAAAGCCATTTTATATTTATAAGAAAAAGGTTCTTTGTATCAACTGTAGAATCTCGCTATAGTAATGTTTCGCAAACTGTAGAATATATGAGGAGGGCTCAATATTTTTTCACTTCGGACAAACAATCACCTTTATTAAGCAAACAGATTAGTTTATTTGTTTGATTAATGTCAGTTTACAATGTCAATTGTCTATTAGTGTATTTATTAATGACATTTTATTTAAAAAATGAGAATAAAAATTCTCCAATAAATCTCTATACTAAGCAGACATATGGAAATAAGTCATTTCACAATTTGTCGCCAAATTAAGATTTTGGCGACAATAGGCAAAAATAATTCATCGTAACACAATGTTCTACATATTGAAGTTAATTTTCATAAATTACTCATCTTAAAAATGTTCCTTGTGAATAAATATTTTATAAATTTTATTATTATAAAATGTATTTCTGTCAAATAATTCTATTTTTTGGAGAAAAAATAACAAACATTGAAGATCTTTCTAAAAAGTTCGAAAACTGCTAAAAACAGATGTATGTAATTAATGACCATCCTCTCAAAATTAGTATAACAAATATTTAACATACAAGAACCAAACATAAGTCTTCTTAAATGAAGATTAGAACTTTAAAGTACTTAAGTGAACATTTTACACTCGATTTTGTAGGTAAGTTTACTACAAATTCACTGTTAGTAATTATAAAATCAAAATAAAACTAAATGCTTTTAGTGACTATTTCTGATATTAAAGTATATTTTCAAACAAAATAAGGGACAATTTTGTAACATTTATGACTCTTTTTCATTGGCGCAACAGCTCTATAAAGGGCCTATATCCGTCTGTTTACTGGCGGGTGCCTAGACATGAGATGTTTATGTTTTTAAGTGGTAGGGTTGCCAGCCCTACGCTTAACAGTCATATTAGAATCAGACCTACGATTTAAAGTGGATTCCGAACCAATATGAATAGCCATGGCACCGACGGGACTCCCAACGCAAAAAACCTGTGGGATAGGGCCAAAAGCATTAGTCACTCTCCCACCAATCCACTGCATTCATAATTAGAAAATATTAATTTAGTCTAATACGGTTTCATTAAATACAAATAATCTAAAATTTTATTTAATTTAAAAATTTATCTCGGGGCCTGATGGCCAAGTGGCTGGCTTCGGGTTCGAGTCCCGGCGCTGCCATGGATGTTTCTAGTGGTTCGGAATCCACTTTAAACCGTAGGTCCTGGTCTATCAAGATCGTAGAGCCTTGCGAGGGTATTGTTACTTGAACCTTGAGGGCAGCCGTAGCTTATCTTCACGCCGCACTGTGTTGTGTTAAGTGAGTAACGTCGGTGCAGCCCTTGATTATGGCACAAAAAGACTACTGTCTAAATATTTACCAGCTGCATTGGAAAAAAAGAAAATAAATTTTTTCTCAGAATATTTTTTTTTTTTCAATGCAGCTGGCTAAAACAGACATGGACGTCTTGAATGCCTTAAGGCAAGCGCTGCACAGACGTTAATCACTTTGCATTAAACAGGGGGCGTGTAACTTGAAGATAAGCCACGGACGCGGAGTAACAATGCTCCCGCAACACTCTACGATCCGATTAGGACCGGGACCTACGGTTTAAAGTGGATTCCGAACCGCTACACACATCCATGGCACCGCCGGGTCTCGAACCCGAAACCTGTGGTACCGAGCGCCAGAGCGCTAGCCACTCGGCCATTCACGCTCCCTTTTCTCAAAATATTCGAAAAAGCATTTATCTAGTAAAACGGTTCCCTGTTTTTAATTTTTTAACATACATAACATCATACATAACATCAGTGTGTGAAATGAAAGTTTATAAGCTTTACGTTTCAATTAGTTTTTTAAATTTTAACACAACTTAACTAAATAATTAACTTGAACTGAATAATTTTTGTGTGTAAAATGGTTAAATATATCTTATATGGTAATAAATATGCATAAATATATCTTAGATGGGAATAATACACATAAAAGAAAATATTTATTATTTATTATTTAAAAGTGTAATAATTTGCACAATACAAAACATAGAATTAGTCTTTCAAATCACGCTTTTCCGTGTAATTTCCTGTGAAAATAACTGTAATTATACTTTTTTTGAGTTCAGGGACTCAGTAGCCCTTAGGCAATTTAAATGGTCTTTCTCCTCTTAGAAACTGGTCTGTTTAAAAAAAGGAAAACAAGAACAAAAGAATTTTATCAACTGTATTATACAATGCATTATTACACCTATCGATGCTGTTCAGTTGTATATTTTCCCACACTATTTTCATAGTTTTATCTAAAGATGAAGTTGAAGGTTGAGTTTTTCATCATGATTTCATTGCTTAATAATGCAAAAGTAAAAAGGAAATAAAACTTGAAAGTTAAGAAATTTGAATAAGAAAATTTATATTTAAGAAGTGCTCGACTCGTGGCTCAGTGGCAATGTCCGCTGGTGAGCATTAACACTGAGGTTCAATCTGTAGGCGCCTTGTTGTAGAGACTTTAAAAAAAACGAGGAGCCTCGGTGGCGTTTGGGATGTTTAGCCTATTGCCTCGTTACCTGGTTGGAATTTTCGGGTTTTCTCCGTAGGATACTCAAATGCGGGTAATTCAATGTAAAAGTCCACCCCGAAGGCATTGCCTTCCACGGTTCCAAGTCAGACTACAACCTATAGGTGCTCCATCACGACAGAAGCTGCCCCGCTCCTCTCCATGAGAACACAGGGATTCATGGACTTGGTCTAAATGTTAATGTTTACCAAGTGGGATTAGAAACAAAGTATATAAATATTGTGCAACACAGTTTTTGGTAAAAATGGTAAAAATGTAAAAAATGAATTAAAAACTGTTGTTGTTGTTGTGATTCAACCTCGGCGTCCTGCATAGCGAGACGGACATCCCATGAGTAATCTACTAATTGATAGAAGAAAAAGGGGCAACTTCTGTTGTCATGAAGCAACCCGTAGGTAGAAGCTTACCTTGGCTCCGCCACTCTGAAAAAGGAGGGAAGTGCTTTAAGATAGGACTTTTAGGGGATATACCCCACATTTGCGTATCGTATGGAAGATAACCTGGTCAACTAACGCAGCGAATGGAATGGCCCTAATGTTCAGCTGGCCACCGCAAGTTATCAATGAGCCACAAGTCGGACACATCTCGAGTTCTAATTAATTAACTTGCACGTCAAAATATTTTTTTTTCAAAATTAAAAACATTGTTTTAATTAAAATTCTGCGAATATTTCTTAATGATTATAAATATTATACTGTTATTAAAAATGATATTAAAATGAAACGATGTCTACAACAAAGCCACCGGCGAATTGAATTTCGACCCTATTGCTCACCAGCGGAGCAGGTTGTTATTGAGTCACAAATAGAGCATTTATATAAATTATTCATAAAATATGAAAAACATTATTTAATGATAATTTGATTTATTTCACATTTTTTTTTTCCTTTGAATTTTTGTTGACCTTTGACTCCTAAATCAACTTTATCATAGAAAATATGTAATATGCTTGATAAAGGTAACTTTGTTGTTTGTGTCAATATCATAAAAAAGAGTTGTACTAATTTTTATATATGTGATAATGTGATCTTGTTTTCAATGACATTGAAATCCAGATTTTCATGTAGAGTAAGGAAATAAAAAAAAAAACACATCTTTTTCAAGATAATCACTAGGTTCTTATCTTTATGATTTCATATTCCTCTCATAATACCTTCACTTTAACGGTATGAGTAATGTTTTATTTGACCTTCCTCTCGAAATTTTTCAAAATTCCGCTTTTTAATCTCCGCAATATTTATTCTACTGAAAAAAAAAAAAAAAAAAACTAAAAGTAAAATACATAACAATATTTCTTGTAGCTCATATATTGTGATAAAGCCTTGTTATAAAAATTAATTAATTGTAAAAATATATCGAAAAAGAAAGAGAAATGTAAATGAAGGAGTTGATGTAATTATAAACAGGAAACAAAAAAGGGTTTCATTTAAATAACTTTTATATAATTAACTAATTTAGAAGTTGGCTGTCTATTCGAGACCTTAATGTAAAACAACATTAAAAATAATTATCTTTTATGGTTGGGCAATTAAGTAAAGATAATTACAATTTAAGAAGCATAAGAAATGACGTACGAGGAAAGAATTACCTAATTATGATGGAATTTTCTATATAAATGCTAATAACGATCCAACATGAAAATGATTTAGTTTTTGCCATCATTTACTCACAATAATACGCCGGACGATAACAACTAAGCATTCGGATTTTGTTAAAAGAGGAATAATCCCAATTGTGAGACATGCTATTCGAAATCGAAAGATAACTTAACCTTTGGATCAGAGCAATATCACTATATGATGATGGAATTTTTTTTTCTTATCCCACTTGGTCAAGTCGATAGCATCATTTTAGACAAAGTCCATGAACTTATGCGGTCTCATGGAAGGAGGGAAAGGGGGGCAGCTTCAGTTGTGATGGAGCACCCGTAGGTAGAAGTCTGACTTGGCTCAGCGACACTGAAGAAGGAGGGCAGTGCCTTCCGAGAGTACTTTTAAGAGGAACTACACCCATTTGTGTATCGTATGGAAGAAAACTCGGGAAATCCCTACCAGGTAGTCCGACACGCAAGGTAAGATGCTGAACGTCACAACGCCATCGAGTCTGCTCGTTTTTTGAAACAGTGTTTACAAAAAACCGCCAGCGGATTGAACTTCCGCCCTAACGTTTACCAGTGGTGCACGTTGCCACTGAGCCCCGAGTCGGGTGCGATGGAAATAAAAAATTTTGAAAAAATCGCAAAACTAGCTTTAAGCCGCTTTCAGACGAGAGAACGACACACCCAAGTAGTTTTCGCGAAAGAATTATAAATTGGTTTGGTTGGAAACCTCAACATGAGTCAACTGTCTCTCCGCTCCAAATAGAGCTAGAGTTACCTGATAATTTTTTTAAAAATTATAAGACTGCCTTAGAATTACAGAAAACAGTTCAATAAATATCCTTAAGGTGTTTGATATAACCATATCTATCGTCAAAAAACTTGATATTAAAAAAATTTATATCGAAAAGACCAATGTGAATTTTTGAAACAATTTCCAATTTCTTATTTGAATATAAGTTAAAATTTTCAATAAATAAATACAGGATGATTATAATTAAAGTCCCACTTTCAAAATGCGGTAAAAAAAAAAAAGAACCTCTCGTCACAATGAGTTCAAATTTGAACTGAAGATACTTGAAGAAGGAAGAAACGGTACGTCTTCAAAAAAATGTTCCAACAACATTGATAGATAACGCTGTAAGCAGCATAAAAAGAAAGTAAATATGGCAGCCAGTGATATTTTGAATCGATTACAACGTCTTTGGCATGAGTTGCACTTTAAACCAACTGTAGTGTTCAATGTGTTTGATGGTTTCGGTTTTTTGACGGAAACAGTTGTAACACTGTTAATGGAAAGCCTATCCACCACGGAAAGTTCATACCAAATTGAAATAATCGGTAAAAATCGATGGAACTTTTTTTTTGATGCCATACCTTTTCCCCTTTCCTCAAGTATCTTCAGTTCAAATTTGAATCCATTGTGACGAGTGTTTTTTTTTTTTTTTACAGTAATTTGAAAGTAGGACTTTAATTACTTATAATCACCCTGAAGATAAAAAAAAATAGTGTAACACCTAATTTTAAGTGTCCTTCAAATTTTTTTTTTCAAAGCGTAAAAGTGAAGATAATTTGATTTTAATTTCATCTGACGAATTGTTCTTTCATTTAGAAAAAAAAAATAAAAACATTATTTTCTGAAAAAGAAACATTGATTGGATTTAAACTGAATCACCTTTAAAATTGAATTTAAAAAAAAATGTTTAATTACTTTTTGAACAGAAGTACGAGAAGGGTACCTAGAGCTCATTTATTAAGCAATAAAATATTCATTGTCTTTCATGAGTACAGAGCTGCTAGCGAACGAAAGCGAAAGGGTGTACTTGTCTTAAGGCAGATTAAAAATAAATAGTGAAATAAGCTTTAATCTGCTTTAGATTTGAGATTACATATGCCTTCTTTTGAACCTGATTTGAAAAACTCAGTTTCATGATCGCAATGAAATACCTGATTTCAACGTTTGAAAACTTGTTTATCATGTTAAATAATTGTTGTGAATTTTCATCATAAGCTCATGTGATCGAAAATTACTGCTACTTGTTTTGTTACTAATTCCGAAAATTGTAATAAATTGTAAAATTTAAAATCAAACGAAAAGCTTATAGGTATCCTTCATTTCAGTCATTTGATTAGTGTGCTAGGTAATTTAAGAATATTGCTACGTAACAAAATATAAATAAGTAAATAAAAACTGTGCTTGTAAAAATTGAGCACGATGATTTCAAATATTCAGTTATAAGCTGTTTTAAATGAGATAGTAAAATGTAAAATCAAACCAAACTGTAAAGCAGGGGTGGTCAACCCAAATGATCTTGCGGGCCACTTTGGAAATGCTCCATAACTCCGCTGGCCGCATATAAAATTATATATCCCCATATTTGCAATGTACGATTAATGATTCTGAACCACTGCCATTTTCAAATATTTTCACATCTGAATTGATACGAGACCAACAACATCTTTATTTTTTCCACACATATTTTCGCTACCATCAATAGTGATACATTTTAATGTTTTCTAATGAAGTTATTTTTTTAATAACATTTATAACTCCTTTACAAATAGCTTCTCCAATTGTTGTGCTATGAATGCTATGGACATCAACAAGTTTTCAATCTCTTCAACCACTTCCTAATTTTTATCTATCCCACGAATAAAAATTTTTTTTCCTTACGTCGGGGTGGAGGCCATATCGGCCTTGAACCCTCTGGCAGCCCAATAAAAATCAGCTTTGTTATAAAAGTCGTCTGGATAACATTTATAACAAAGAACGCAGGATAATAAAAGAGAACGCAGGACAGCTTGTCAAATGTGTAAAATCCGTAAAAGTGCCTGAAGAACACTGGACACAGTCAGGAATATTGGCCATGCCGATACGTCAAATGTATAATAAAAAGTCATGTCCAATCAAACGTTTAAAAGTTACAGTAAAAACCGGGCGAGGTAGGCCCATGGGGAGAGAGGAGTGCAATAATGAACTACAGACTTTATCCCGTCACAACCAACACGTTCATTTCGGAGGGACATTTGCAATCTATTTTTTATTACATGGAATTCTTAAGCGGCAACCAAACTCCTGTGCATGTTCTAATTAACCAAGATATTATTGGAATATTATACTGAAGTTATTGATATAATTGTCTTATGTAGAGAGACAAAAGTGTCTCTGTTGTTATTTAACCCATTTGGCAGTCATCTGGACCAAGCCGACGAACCAGTATGGATTCATGGTTGAAGGGAAAGGTGGGGGAGCAGCTTCTGTTGTGATGGAGAACTTGTAGGTAGAAATTACACCACAGATTTTCTAGTAGGTTCAAAGTAAAATGTGACTGTTGCAAATAGTATCCATTTTTTGCAAGGACTTCAGCTTTTTCATTTCCTAGAATGTTGCAGTGGCCAGGAATCCACTGAAGGACAATTTTCCAGCCAGAAGAAATTGCTTGATTAAAAAGCATCTTAGTTTCCTCCATTTGGTACGAATCACTTATTGAATGTGAAGCAACAGCCAAAATAGCAGACTGGGAAATGAATAAAAAGTAACAACTGATCAATATCTAAAACATATGTTGCTTCATCCAGGCCCAAATAGAACCCCCAATTGTCGATTTTCACCAGTAAAATGAATTAATATACTTATTGCAATATCATCTACACTTCGAGGCCACAGTATTTGCTGGCATTTCTTCTGCTGCTGCAATCATGCAAATGATGAATTAAATCGCCTTCAGTAAATGGTTTCCCATATTTCTCTAATAAATGAGCCACGTGAAAACTAGCACAAATTGCTGCTTTATGTTCAGCCTTTTCTTCCTTACACAACAATTGCTGAAATTTCAACCAGCCGTTTCAGAGATTCATATTTTTCTAACCATAGGCTGTCTATTACTAAAATTATCTGTAAATCTGCAAACTATCAGTAAATTTGGAGTAATTCTGAGATTGTTTAGTCTCATAATGATGTATTTTACGAGGACTGATTTTTGTTTCATTACAAATTATACACATATTCTTATTACTTGACTTAATCCCAAAATATTGATATTTCCCATTGCTTTTTAAATGTTCTGCCTTCACTATCTATATTTCGTATTTTTCCCATATCTATTCAAATCCATACAAACGGCGCACTCCACTGATGGACAAGTGGCTAGCACTCGGTACCACAGGTTTCGGACTCGAATCCAGGCGGTGCCATAGATATTTGTAATGGTTTGGAATCCACATTAAGCTGCAGGTCCTGGTCTCCTATGACGGTAGAGAGTCGCAGAGCCCAATCAGACTTCTTCTCACCCACATCCTTCCCAAACTGTAAAGGGCCAACTCAGCTCTGGGCACAGTGATGTGATGTGGTGTTGTAATAGTACAAGTAGTTCGATTTTCATAATATATAAGAGCAAAAGTTATAATATGGAGCGAGTTTCGAACGAACACCTTAAAGTTCAGAAATAAAGCTTTATTCGGAAAGTCCATCCGTTAATATGCTTCAAGCGTTATCATTGCTCAATTGATTAGTATTCTGCTTTGAAATTTTATTTACAAATAATATAATACAAGCTTAAATAATAAATAATTGCCCATTTATTACAAGTTTTTATCTTATCAAACCCAATAAACAACAATGATTCTAAAACAAATGGCTAAATTTTAAAAAAGAAATGTAAAGATTCTTAACTAGAAAAATTGTTTGAGTTTCTTGCCGCTTTCGAATGCGGAAAAGCTGCGCAGTATTTGATTTGCGAATTCTTGAATCGAAAGTTTTTATTGCGCAGAAGATACCAAGTGTCTGAAAAAAAAAAAAAAAGAAACCGAGAGTGTACATGCGCTACAGAAACAAATACAGTTGATCAAACACTCTGGTATATTTTATAACAAAAACCAAAGCGTATTTGATGAAATCATGGCAGTTTATTTTTTAAAAGGTAAAATAACCCGAATTATGACTTATAGAAAAAAAAAATAAACAAGTGTTTCATGTAAACAATTTCGTAAAAACTACCATTGTCCCCATTATAAATGATAATAATACAAGATGCTTTTTTTTTTCCCTATGCAGTACAAATAAATTTCTTACTTATTTTGTTGCGCATGGTGTTAAAGGGCCTAAATGGCCGAGTGACTAGCGCTCTGGAGCTCGACGACATAGGTTTTGGGTTCGAGTCCCGGCGTTACCATGGGTGCTTGTAGTGGTTCGAATCCACTTTAAACCATAGGTCCCGGTCTTCTATGGCTGTAAGAGAGTTGGGCTAGAGCTGACAAAATTACCCCCGTAAAAAAAAAAAAAAAAAAAAAAGAAACATCTCCTATCTCGAAATCTGCCAGTAGGTAGACAGACTTCGCCCATTATAGGGCTGTTGCGCCAATGGTGATAGTAAAAATAAGGGCGTTATGATAGGCGTTACCGTCATTAAAAAAATTAATTACATTTAAAAAAAAAAAGTTAAAGTGCTTTAGTAACAGACAAAATCCCTACAGCCCACCATGAAAAACTGGAACGCCCACTAGTGGATGGTAAGACCGAGTTGACTACCACTGGTCTAGATCAATGAAAATGCATACTGGTCTACATATTTATCGTATCCATTCTTGGCATAGACTCGCTAGTGAAATTTCTTACCAAACACCTTTTGTTTTGTTTGCCGCTCCCAATTGTTTTGCAATTGGGTATGGTGCCAACTTAAGAGAAGTCCTGTACAGTGAAGCGTCGCCGTTGCTAGCGGCCGCTATTGTGAAGACTTTTGACGATCTAACTTTAATAATAATATTTTAAATCCATGGACACGATAACAACAACAGTCATCTTGTGCACACGAGGGCGAAATAGACCGGGATCTACGGCTTAAAGTGGATTCCGAACAACTAACAAACATCCATGGCATCACCGGGATTCTAACCTGAAGCCGGTGATGCCAAAGGCCAGAACGCTAGCCACTTGGCCACCAGGTCGCCCTTTTGCTTGGAAACTCAAAACACAATCCACATAATCGCGACGGCATAGTACAGCTGGCATTCCATGGATCATCCTAGATTATGTTAATATCTGTCGTGTCAGTTGCTAAAGGACTTTGGTTAAAAACATCCGTCAATGTAAAGATGAAACAACATAATTGAAACTGATTGCTCCGTTTAGCTTACCTCGATGCAGTGGATCTTCTGACTATGGTTTGTTGGAATTGAGCTCTTCTCATTGTTACTTTCTTCCTTCTCGGATGACACCTGCGTTTCCATCTGCCTCTCGTTATACGTCACATTTCTCGACACAAAACAAAATGTCAACACCGAATGTGATAGGATTAGACATGCATGCGCAGTTGAACAGCTTAGTATGAGTTACGTGCTCTAGCGACGGAGTACGACTTTTGAATAAAGTTTTGTTTACGAATTTAAGATGCATCCGTAAAAGTTAGTGTCCGTAATCCTTGATGTATCATTAAAAGTTCGTATACCAAATTTGTACCATTCCTATTTATAAATCATGATAGGAGTTTTTAATTAGTTATTGAATTTTTAATTATTTAAATTTTTTATCATTATTTAATTTTTATTATTAAATTTTTAATTATTATTTACTATTTGTAATTATTTTTACTATTTATTATTATTATTTTGAATTATTTTAAAGTTTGCATACCTAAATTAAAATACTATATCAATAAATATACCTAATTTAGGTTATGTGAACTATCAAAGGTACCTAAACCCTAATGCATTATTAAAAGGATTCCTAACCTATAATGCTAACTCATCATTGAAAAATTCCTCTTAACAAATCATAATAGAAATTTTTAATTATTTATTAAATTTTTAATTATTATTTAAATTTTGAATACTACTTAATTTTTCATTATTTATTGCTATTTATTATTATTATTAATTATTTTTTATCTATTATTAAAAGTTTGAGTACATAAATATAAATACTATATCATTAAATATAACTAATTTAGATAAATGAACTATTAAAGATTCCTTAATCATAAGGAATTATTAAAATATTTCTATACCTAAATCATAAGATGTTATTAAAATTTTCTATATCTATACCACGTATTATTAAAAGAATTCCTATCCTATTTCTATAAATGTTCGTAAACTTAAATCAAAATGAATCATAAAAATTTGCATACCTGAATCAAAATGTATCATAAAAGATGTATACTTAAATCCAAATCTATCATTTTGTATATATATTTTTTCGAACATATACATTAATCAAATCCTAAATCATAAGGTGTTATTAAAATATTTCTATACCTAAATCGTAATATAATATTAAAAGAATTCATATCCCGAAATTAAAATACATCTTTAAAAATGTTCTTGTAAAGTAAAAATTGTTTCGTTAAAAAGCACTTTTAATCAAAATGTTTTATAATGTTCTAAATCTATGTTTTATAACATTTTGTATGCTTAAATGAAAATAAATCATTAAAAATATTATACACTTAATTTAAAATGCATGATAAAGAGTTCGTATAATTAAATCAAAATGTATCATTAAAAATTTCATATCAAAGTCAAAATATATTATAAATTCGTATACTACAATCAAAATGTGTCACAAATATTCGTAAAACTAAAATCAAAATGAATAATAAAAATTTGCATGCCTGAATCAAACTGTATCATAAAAGATTTAAACTTTAATAAAAATTTATCATTAAAAAAAGTTTTATTAAATAAAATGTCATTAAAAGTTTTATGTCAAAATCAAAATGTGTCATAAACGTTCGTAAACTTAAATAAAAATGAATCATATAAGTTTGCATATATTAATCAAAACGTTTCATAAAAGATGTATACCTTAATCAAAATCTATTATTAAAAATTTCGTATACTTAAATCAAACTGTATCATTAAAAATATTTTTATACCAAACTCAAAATACATCATAAATTCGTACGTTAAAATCA
>BPLR01021677.1:0-79479 GCA_021605095.1 Caerostris extrusa | reverse complement strand
TAAAATCAACGGCGAAATAATAGAACAGCTGGGAAATTCAGGATTATTGCCCGCTGGGGTAAATTGAACTATCGAGAATTAACTCTCAGGTTAACAATTCATACACTACGAAAATTTCTTTCCTTGGCAGCGGATTTAATTTATCTAAGAGCGGCATTTGGGGTTTAATCTGTCCCAAGCGGGTCTTAGTAAGAACATATCAGCCCAGATTTCCCTTTCATTATGGAAAGTTGTCCAAATCATTTTCAAGCCCTGGAAGTCAAGAGCTCTGTATTCTAACAAAGTTTTTTATTTTTAATTTACATTGAGCTAAATTAATAATTTTAAATGATACGATTTGTTTTAAAAATTAGAACCCAAGTTATTTCGTTGAAGCTGCTGAATATTATACTATTTTTACTAAGGTATTAATCATTTTACAAACTGCTTTTAGATGTCTGATTTTTAAATCCACAGCGTTGGAAACAAATTTCTGCAATTAGAACAAAACAGTATTTCAAAGGATGGGTGATTAAAAGAGTACAGAATAAGACTTCCCTTAAACATTTCAACTCTTTTCTGCATTAACACGTATAACGATGCCGTATAACGATGTACACGCCATAACATATCGGCCTATACTAGACCTAAAATGGCTTTCAAGGAAAGCTCCATGACTGTTCCCTTGGGAACATTTCGTTTTATTACAATTATATATACATATATAACTCTATTACAAAAAAGAGGCTAAGGTACAAAAGATATCGATTCCAGTACACAAATTGCAGTTCATTCAGGTTGGGGAATTTTCAGCGTTCTCGAGGTCTGCGACGAGTCTAAACGGTGTCTTGGCAGACCTTAAATCAAGACCGGATTTTCTTATAGGCTAACTAGGCTTCGGCCTAGAGGGCCCCTCAAGATCAAGAAAGTCTACATTCAAATTGTTAAAAAAAATTAGAATTACACTATTCTAAACCAAGCCCAAACACTAAAACACTGAATCGAAATAAGGGGAAAATATGAAACAAATTTATCTGAATTAGATTTGCTTTTTAATCTTCAATGTATGATGAGTATATGTTAATTTAATTTGATAGAGAAATCTGATAATTTTTGTTGCATATTTTTGACTACCTCAGTAGTCAAAGATTTTTATTATTTGAATTTTGTTTCTTTGTAAATGTTGTGTGTTATGTTTGATTGAGTTATTATTACAGAAGTACTATATGTGCTGAGATAAATGTCCAAACCAAGTGTTCTGGACTTTTTTGTTTGTGTGCACATTTTTTATAAAGATCGTACCAATCACAGCATGTTTCATTGCATATATATATATTTATATACATACACATACATATATATATATATGCTCTTATATCTATCTATATATCTAGCAGTAGTGATGTATTTCTAAATTATCTCTCATGTAATTTACGAGTTTAAAAGATGGAGAGGTGGAAAAGGCCTCATCAAAGTGGAATTGCACTGGGGCCTCTTTTCATCAGCAAATCGGCTCTGACCCTTAATTGTCACACACGTGGAGATTCACACGCGAGACCAGGGCTCACGATGGAAATATGCGGGAAAGCTCCAGTCTATTCCTCTACTTCCATGAAAAGAAAAACATAACAGTCGACTCGTCTTATGCTTTCTCCCATCTTCACAAAAAAAATATATATATATATATATATATATATATACATATTTTTTTTATGAAGATAGTCCCTTATATATATATATATATATATATATATATATATATATATATTCTCTTTTACATGTTTACTTTTAAGACAATCCGCTCAGAGGGGGAGAGACAAGGCCTTTCCTCACCTTCTGACTGGAATAAACATTTCTCAGCTCGTAGTATACTCACCAATTACGATGGACTTAACTCATAGTATAGTTCATATAAAATCTGTAGTTGTTTCCGATCTGTGAAGAAAGACATTCCCTTCTAATTTCCTGAGGTTTGTTACATATGATGCTCGAATAACAAAGTATCAGACTTGAGTGAAAGTTGTTTGCCTGTAATATAACTACCCGCGATAAGCTCGGCCTGCTGTCACATTTTTGAGTGTTGGTTTATTACATATTTTTCACCTGTAATATACATTCCCTCTCTTCTGATGGGAGTTAGAAGACTCTTCTCGTGCGAAAAATGCTACCAATAATATAAATTAAAAAAACTGTGGATGGATTGATTTAAACTCTTTTGTCCCATAATAATAGTAAATGCAGTTGATGAATTTAATTTGAATCATAATAGCCTTCTTCTTCATTGGCGCAACAGCTCCCATGGTAGGCCAAGGCCGTCTGCCCACTGGCAGATTTCTAGAGAGGTGATGTTTTCTTTTGAGGAATAGGTTGTCAGCCATACGCCCAGTAGTTATATTAAACCTGACTTACAGTTTGAAGTGGATACCAAACCACTACAAGTATCCATGTCAAACCTGAATCCGAAACTTACGGCACCGAGCACCAGAAGACAACACTCGGCCCTCAGGCCCCACAATAATGGCAACAAAATAAAATAAATATAGAAACCAATATTTATTATGAAAAAACTAGATTAAATTAAGCAATATAAAAATATTATTGCTCATTTTTATTTTGAGTATTCATAAAGTTTTTGAATTTTCAATAATTTCATTACTGCATTTTAAACTTGTTGGTAGGATCCCATGGCTGTGATAATTTGCTTTCCCTATATGCCTGAGCTTTAAATTGGATGGATTTCCCTTTTTTCAAAATTCGGAATAATGCAGATTCTGTAGATAGACCCTGTTTCAAAAAAGAGAACCTCGATGACATTTGTTATGTTCAGCATGTTGCGTCGTGAGTCGGACTGCCTGGATGAGAGTTTTCCGGTTTTCTCCCATACAATGCCCCAAATGTGGTGTTCCTTTAAAAGTCCCCCCCTGGCACTGCCAGTACAATGCGGCACTAAGTCAGACTTCTACCTACGGGGGCTCCATCACAACAGAAGCTAACACCCCTTTTCTCCTTCTATGGAACACATAGGTTCATGGATTTGGTCTAGATGTTGCTGTCAACCAAATGGGATAAGAAACAACAACAAACAACAGATTGTAACGAAGTATGTTAACGTTCAGTATCTTTACAATCCGGCTGTATGGTGGAGTTTTTCCGGTTATCTCTCACAAGACGTGAAAAGGAGGAACATTTATCCTCTAATTGTCTGTGAACTGTCCATAAAATACTAAACGTGGTTTCTGGTGCTTTTAAAAAAATAATGATTTTCTAACGTCAATTAAATGGTTAAGGCTGCATATTTGAACTTATATACGAGCATACTCGTAAGCATGGCAGGAAATGATTTCACTTTTATCTACGATTAGAATTCTAGAGATCGTATATTGAGTAAAGATGCTTATGAATATTTTTTATATAGAAACGCATTGGAATGCTTCTAATTCTGAATTCAACAAGGCGTTTCTTCAATAACTCTCTGAAGAAATCCTTTTATCTGAATTTCATCCCCGTAATCCTAGGGAGATCCAAGAGCTTAGACGACGCCGCCGTATCACTACCGGATATTGCTGTCTCTCTAACCATTTCGATGATTTTATTGAGAAAGGAGTTTACAAACTTGTCGATGTACAGTAACTTTATTCTTTAATCCGTTAGAAGTTCTTGAAAATAATTTAAAAAAAAAATTTCAATTTCTAAGTATTACAAAAATGTTATGTATTTTTCTAGTAGAAATGAATTCTCAGTAACAAGAAGAAATTTGTGTAGAGGAATAACATTTAAGCATATAGGAGCCTGATATACACTCAAGAGCCAAAACATTATGACCACCCCTACATTTTGCAATGAACTCGCCTGGATGACGTGGAAGGCACGTGATCAGGTGGAAGTGGTATTTAACTGGTATTAAGTGGTGGTGATTAATCCATGCCAAGGAGGGTTGAAGCTGTGTTGTTGCGTCAAAGGGGGCCAAACTCATTATTGACAGGTGGTCATAATGTTTTGCTCTTGAGTGTATGGCTTAGGGCCTGATGGCCGAGTGTCTGCAGCTCGGTGCCACAGGTTTCGGGTTCGAGTTCCGGCGGTGCCATGGATTTTTAATGGTTCGGAATCTACCTTAAACCGCAAGTCCCAGTCTAATATGACTGTTGGGTTTAGGGCTGACAATTTTACCTTAGAAAAGTCAGCGTCACAGAACCAAGTCAGACTTTTTACATACGGGTGCTCCATTACAACAGAAGCTTCCTCCTCCCTAAAATGAGAAGTACATGGGTTCTTGATTCTGATCTAACCTGAGATCTTCTACAAGATAACTTCCCGGCGGTGCCATGGATGTTTGTAGTGGTTCGAATCCACTTTTAAACTGTAGGTCCCGGTCTGTTTAGCCTAAAGTGTGCACAAGATGACCGTAGAACGACAAATCAAACCAATCTACAAGATAACTATGCATGTTACCTCTAGGCACGAGTCGGGATGAAAGAGAAGTTGACGGTGGCACGGATATACATAAATAAAGATATATAGCAAGCACCTTGTGGTGGTCTTTGGGTAATGTTGAATCTGCTATATAATTTACAGTATCGATTACTAATAGCCTCAGTTAGGTGTATTCCATTAGTAGTTCAATAGTTTCCACTAATGGATTCAAACCTGAGCACAAGATGTTACCCTAGACATGATGTTACCTCTAGACATTGCATGTTACCTCTAGACATGAGTCAAATCACAGAGAAGTTGACTACAAATCACGGTGGCACGGATATATAAATACTAGCAGAACCTTGCATACATTATTCTGCCAAAAAAAAAAAAAAAAAAAATGCATTGTAGAAAATTACACATAGCGAATAATATATTCTCCATGTTCCAATATATGTGCATACTAATTTTTATGGATATCGTTTGAACGGTTTATAGGATGAATTGCTGCAGCACCATTTGGTGCCAAGTAACAATAAAAGTGGATAGCGCGAACCCATTTTCCATATTGAATACATATTATTACTAATTTTCATAGCGATTAGTTGAAAGGTATAGAAGTTAATATACTGCATTACCATCTGGTGGAGAAACAACAAAGGGGATAGCATAAAACATTCTCCATATTTGTCAAATGCACACAAAAATTTGATCAAAATCGGCCAAGCCATTTAGAGTTCAGTGACAAACCACGTAGAGAAGAACCTGATTGCAACGCCACCTACCGGGTGAATCTAAACCACCCAAGACTCATCTCAGACACACCAAAAATTTCGGTCCAGCCGTTTAGAGGAGTTCAATGAAAAACACACGTACTAAAAGAATTACTATATAATGATATATCGATTACAACGCCACCTACCGGGTCCAATTGTGAATCTAAGTCCATCTAGGGACTCACTGAACATACACAAATTTTTTTATCAAAATCAGTTCAGCCGTTTAGAGGAGTCCAGTGAAAAACATATGTACAAAAGAATTATATATATAAAGATAGATATATAGTACGCAACGTTGCGATAATCCTTGGATAATGTTGAATCTGCTATATATTTGACAGTATCGATTAATAATGATGTCAGGTTATGCATTCCATTAGGACAAAAAAGAAGAGTAATAATACATTTTTATTTTGAAAATTTGAATACCAGTAAATAGTAATTTAATGTACCTAGAACAACAACCTTAATCATTTAAACAAAATAATTTATTGAGGAAATTTTCATTAAATGATTGAAACTAAATAAATATTACAGAATTTAATTTCATTTGAACTTTCATTCCACAAACTCGATCCGTCTTAGATGCTAGATGCTTGCTAGATTACAAGATTCGATAAATCTCCCCGAATGGGATTACCTAGAAGTAATAAAAAAAGTTTTGATTTAAACTCTTGAAAACTTTCCAGATTGGATTATAAATTAAATGATTTATTTACTTCAAAACTGACCCAATTTTGTTTTTGTTTGTTGTCTACGTGGAAGAAGCAAAATTAATTTTCTGAAGTCTCGAAACTAGATTTAAGTTCTATTATTTCTCGAATGCCCTCTTCATAGTCTTTGGTACGTAGTTAGGTGTAAAGGGAGTGGAGTTCATATTCAATTGGTGGATTGGAGCACAATCCTTACTTTAAGATACTAGTAAAACTCATTTGTAATCGTGAGACAAGAATCGATTAATACATCGATAATGGATTACTTACATTAATAATCAGGCTTACATCAATATCAGACTTCATCATCATTAAAGTGCAACAGCCCCATGGTGGACTAAAGCCGTCTGCCTACTGGCAGATTCCGAGACAAGAACTGCTTTCTTTTTAGGGTAGGATTGTCAACCCTACACCCAACGGTAGACCGGGGTGTAGGGCTGACAACCGAGACTACGATTTACAGAATATATTAGACAGGCGGTTATTAGACCTACGGTTTAAAGAATATCAGACTTAGTTTATGAAAAGTTTATTAAGAAATTATTTAATGAAAATTTATTATGAAAAGTTTAGTTAGACATATTGTTCCAATCCCTACTTTCTCAAAGCCGTTTCATCAACAGTCGCCACTAGTGGATTCAAACCTGAGTTCTTTACAAGATAGCTATGCATGTTACTTCTAGACACGAGTCTGATCATAGAGAAACTGATTATAAATCATGCACGGATATATATAAATATAGATATATAGCAAGCACCTTCATAGTGGTTCTTGGATAATGGTGAATCTGCTAATGTTTGAAGGTATCAGCTACTAATGATCTTAGTTTAGTGCATTCAAGTAGAAGTTCAATAGTCACCACTATCACCAATTCAAACCCGAGCTCTTTTCAAGATAGCTATGCATGTTATCTCTAGGCAAGTGTCAGGTCACAGAGAATTTGACTATAAATCATGCTGTCATGGCACGGTATTCTTAGATATATGATAAGCACCTTCGTGGTGGTCCTTAGGTAATGCTGCATCTGCTATATATTTGACAGTATCGATTAATAATGATCTCAGTTTAGAGCATTCCTGTAGTAGTTCAATAGTCGCCACTAGTGGATTCAAACTTGGCTCTTCTACCAGATAGCTATGCATGTTATTTCTAAGCACTAGTCGGATCACAGTGAAGTTCACAGACAAATCATAGCAGCACGTATATATATAGTAAACACCGTTGTGGTGGTCCTTGTGTAATGCTGAATTTACTATATGTTGGACAGTATCGGTTACTAATGATCTCAATTTAATGCATTCCGTTAGCAGTTTAATAGTCATCACTAATGGATTAAAATTTGGTTATTCTACAAGATAGTTACGTATGCTGCTTCTTGGCACGAGTCGCGGCCTGACGGTCCATTGGCTAGCGCTTTGGCCTTTGGTACCATAGGTTTCAAGTTCGAATTCTGGCGGTGGTATGGATGTTTGTTAGTGGTTCGAATGCACGTTAAACTGTAGGTCCCTTTCTAATTAGCCTGAAGTGTCCATAAAATGACCGTAAAGCTACAAAACAAAACAAATCTAGGCACGAGTCGATCACAGAGACCCATATCAAACATTGTCAATATCAATATAAATCGAATCAATATCAGACATACAACAATAATTCCTCTCTAGGCTGGCCATCTATAATCAGATGATCAGGTTGTAAATTTCGAATATTTTATAACACAACAATCAAAATGCGTTGCAAGTATGTTTGGATAACTTCTCATAAAGCATTCTCCTCCATCCCAGAGGGGCCTGAATGGCCCAGTGGCTAGCGCTCTGGCGCTGGGTACCACAGGTTTCGGGTTCGAACCCGGCTGTGCCATGGGTGTTTGTAGTGGTTCGGAATCCACTGTAAACTGTAGGTCCTGGTCTGTTTAGCCCTCGTGTACAAGATGACCGTAGAGCGACAAACCAAACCTCCATCCTAGATTCGGATTGTCGCTCTGCGGTCATTTTGTGTGCACTCTAGGCTAATTAGACCGGGACCTTCAGATTAACGTGGAATTTCGAATCACTAACAGAAATCCTTTCCACTGCCAGGATTAGAACCTGAAGCCTGTGGTACCAAAGACCAGAGCGTTAGCCGATTGACCATCAGGCCTTCTCCTAGAGAAAAAGCATCATCACACTAAAGTGATGTTGATTCATCCAACAGGTTTAACGGATTTATGGAACATTAAAAAATATATTTTAGACATTGTTCTTTACAATAGCTCAAATGTTGAACTAGTAATAAACATGAGTTTGTATTGTTCTGCTTTTTGAAAATAATCGTGGAAATAATACGAAAATTCCACCCATCCAAAAAATAATCCAAAATAAAAGATTTTATTATCAAAGGAAATAAAAATAAAATATTGTACAACTCCCGTTTTTCACTTTTGACAGCAAAATTCATTTGTCTTGTTTCATTGTTGAGGATTTTTCTAGAACGCATTATGGCAGAATGAACAACAGATAAATGCGCCTTCATACCCTGTTACGTGAGATAAGAACTATTTCCGGTTATCAGCAAAAATGAGGGTTCTCGGAGAAGATCTCAGAAAAGAATGGGAAGAAAAAAGGACATGCTGTGATGTGAGAATGAAAAGGCGGATTAAGACCCACTTGAAAAGAAAGAAGATCGATCTCCTCCTCATCCACGCAATTTTACGCGAAGCTCCCAAAGTGTTACTAAAATTGTGTAACTACAAAGATAGTATTAGCACTAATGTTCTTGTAGTTTTTATATGTCTGCACTCTGTCAAATTATTGTAACTGTGGATATGTACAGATCCAGCGTTAAAAACTTCTTTTTTGCAATTATAAATAAAAACAATATGCGCAAGCGATAATACCACCAGAAGCTAAGTATCCCAATGGCGTCAATCGGGAAAAAGAACTGTCCATTTCTCATTTGTAATTATTTTTTAATTACAAATAACTAGCGCCAATGAAAAACAGTGAAAAAATAAGGCTTTATAAAGTTTATTTATCCAATACTAACAATAACTTTTTTTTTGTAATTTTTGCTTACGCACCAGATAAAATAATAATAAAGTCAAAGAATAATTTGATTTCTAAGCGTTATAGTCTTGAAAATTAAACAAAAATATTTCATATAGTGACAGGCATGTATACAAATATATTGTATTTATATAAATATATAGATAAATATGTAGAAAACGAACGCTTACAATAAGTCAGAGGTTCAGATTTGCTGATGACATAAGCTGCAATCATAGTGTTCAGAAGTGAGGAGACAAGATGGCGATTTTGTCAGCTGGTGCAAGTGTCTCGTTTAAATAGACTGATCATCTTGTGAAAGTCTTTCCATTTTTAAAACACTCAAAAGGGATTATTATTTTAATAGGTTTACTGATGGCCAAGTGGCTAGCGTTCCGGCGCTCGATTGCCATAGATTTCGGGTTCGAATCCCGGATGTGCCATGTTGGCGTGCCATGCCATGTCCGGCTGGGCCATGCCTGTGTTCGAATCCCGACAGCCCGGATGTTTGTAATGATTATGAATCCACTTTAAGCCGTAGGTCCTGGTCTCGTATGACCGTAGAGCGTCACAGACCTCATTCAGACTTCTTCTCACCCACACATCATTCCCAAACTGAAAGGCGCAACTCAACTCTAGGCATCTTGATGTGGTGTGGTGTAGGTTTACTTGTCCTTCCATCTGTGGGCTTTCCATAATATACATGCGAACTATTTACTGACTTGTCAATAAAAATATATCGTATGCAAATTTGCAATTAAATTTACAAAACTTAATTTTACATAGATTTCTAACTATATTATTTTATAATATGTTTTCTTTAAAATATACTGCATTATCTTATTTGGCATCTGTAAATTTTTTTCAGAATAAAAGTTGTATAGTTTTAGTTATACGAAATACAGTTTTTGTATATCTGTTGTACTAAATTTTGATTTAACATATTGCCCTTTATTTTACATTTGATATTTAAATTTAAATGTTAAAATACCTTATTTAAAATGCATTGAATCATTATTAGTTTTTGTAATAAATTTTTGAATCTTAAATTTATGTTGTATATGATAGCATTAAATAGAAAAATTATGTATATGTGCGTATAATATATTTAATTAAATGCTTATTTCTTTCAATTAAACTTGTTTGCTTCTCAAAAAAAAAAAAAAAAAAAGCTTTGTATATTTTGGCCATTGATCAATGTTATCTTGACATTGGAATATATAAAATAAAAAATTAAACTAAAGTTTTAATTATCTTAGAATATAATTACAAGTTTAATCAATCTTAATAAACAGCGATAACAAAAAGAGTAATAATAAAATTCTGAGAAATTTTGCCAAAACTTCCAATAGGGGGAAAAAACCTAACAAAACTCAATAAAGATGTATTCGCAATTAAAGCATGAAGTCATAAATCTTATATAAGAAAGAAAAAATTCTTCAAACTAATTTGTTGATTACTAAATCAATACACCTTAGCAACTGTTTATTTTTGGTACTGCCATACTTTTTCTCAAAATATAATATGTGAGTATTATTATTATTATTATTATTATTATAAACATTTATATTTGTTTTGAAATTATGCATAATAATAAACATTTAATTATTTTTATCAATTATTTGAATAAAAGAAGTAGAAGAAAATATAATTATGAATTAAGATTAATGTTAATTTTTATGTTTTAAGACTTTTTAGTTAAAACAAATACGAGTAAAATCTTAAATTAATGTTTAACAATTTTATAACTGTAACCGAGTAAAAATTTGATTGATGATGCCACCATCATGAAAATCTGATATATCACAGTTAGAAATATAGCAGGCGGGCGGAAAAGTTAATAGGCTAACACATAGATGGCGCTATTAGTATTAAATCAATATGATTTTTAGTTGTCCCTAACCTTCAAAAGACACATGTATAAATTCGACAACTGTTGCACTATTAGTATGTGAGTTATAGCATTTTTAATGAAGCAACTTTTGTTAGTTTGAAAAAATGGATAAAAAGGAAATTTTGTGTGTTAATTAAAGCATTGCTTTTTGACGAAAAAAAATACTATTGAAGCCAAGGCTTGACTTGATAAACATTATTCGGACTTTGCAAGGAAAATCAACCGTAGAGAAGTGGTTTGCTAAATTTAAAGGAGGCGAAATGAGCACCGAGGACGATGCATGCAGTGGACGCCTCAAAGAGGCTGTTACCGACGAAAACATCACTAAAAATGCTATAACTCACATACTAATAGTGCAATAGCTGTCAAATTTATACACGTGTCTTTTAAAGGTTAGGGCTAACTAAAAATCAAATGGATTTAATACTAGTAGCGCCATCTATGTGTCAGCCTACGAAATTTTCAGCCCAACTGTTATATAAATATTTTATCATCTGTCTACAACAGTTCAATACACCAAGGAAAATAAGTGATATTACTTTTAACAGGCAAATGATGTCAACACATGAATCAATAACACAATTTTTCCAACATTTCTCCTTGTTAAAGCACAATGGCGTCTCATTTCGTTAGAAATGCATGTTCTTCAGCCTACGTAAAATTCTTTTTAAATCGAAAACCTGAAGAATATAATGCCTCAAAAAGCATATTTTGTTGTATCATGTCTCTTTTATTCACATTTTCTTTCTTTTGAGAAATGCTAAGACGGTAGTCAGAAAATTCGAACTTTTTTTCATACGCTGTTCGTGTTGCCAGATCCTCTCTTTCCGTCAAACGACATTTTGCAACCGAATAAAATTCTTTTACAGAATGCCACGTACCAAAAGAATAAATTCAAGGTTTCCTGACTGGGTTGGGTTTATTTATTTGAATTTTTTCTTTTATCTTGCGTCTGTCTTGTTTTCGCATAAGAGAAATGAATTTTGAAAGGAGAAGCATATGTTAATAAAGAATTCTTATTTTGAATAAAATTTTACGGATACTTTACAATCCCCATGAAAGGAATATAAATACATACATGCATATATATATATATATATATATTTGGGTGTTTTACTATATTAAAAATTTTTTATGGTAAATAAAGAAACATTTTTTGTTGTTATAAAATTATCTTTTTTATTAGATGCTGTACAGCTAACAAATTTAATCATTTAATTTATTGAATTAATAAAATTAATTTTTTTAGATTAAAAATGGTAAAACTTAAAAAATTTAATTCAGATTTGCACGATAAAGGCTTAGGTTGTTATAAAAGGTCTATTATCAATAATTTTGAAAATTATTTAGAAATTATTTTTTTTATGGGAAAAAATATTAAATTCTGAAATCACAGTGTAAATTATTATTAAAATGAATATATAACCTAAATTCATTCTCTTTAGATATTATAACAAAATAAAACACATTCAATTTTAGTGTTTCACCATATTAAAAAAAATTGATGATAAATAAACAAAATTTGTTTGTTGTTATAAAATTATTTTTTTTTATTAACATGCTATAGAATTAATAAATTTAATCATTAAACTTATGGAATTAATGAAATAAATTTCTATTAAATTAAAAACAGTAAAACATTAAAAAACGTAAATGCAGATTTGTAGGGTAAACGTTTATTATAAAAAAAAGAAATTTGTTAATCTTGAAAATATTCATAAATTACTTTTTTTGTGGGAAAATATTAAATCCTGGAAATCACCGTGCAAATTATTATTAAAATGAATATTCATTCTCCTAATTAATTAAATTAATTCTTCCAATTAAATTCCTTCTCCTTAGATATTATAATAAAATGAAACACACTCAGTTTTGGTTTTTTACTATATTAAAAAAATCTTTGGTAAATAAAGAGAAAAAAATTTGTTTCTTATAAAATTAACTTTTTTATTAGCATGCTGTCTAATTAAAAAATTTAATTTATCGAATTAATAAAATAAATTTCCAATTTAGTAAATCATTAAAAACGTAATGCAGATTTGTTATGGTAATCGTTTATTATAAAAATAAGAAATGATGTCAATTTTAAAAATTGCTCACAAATTATTTTTTTTTATAGGAAAAATATTAAATCCTGGAAATCTCTGTGTAAATTATTTTTAAAATAAATCCAGGATCATAAAAATTTTCTCTCAATATCAATCTCAATTGAGTACAATTGCCGTCAGCAAAATTCCAGGCCTGAGAGATTTCTGACATTTTTAACGGTTTCCTAATAAATTAGATTATGGTGAGTTTAGAAATCTTAGCATTAGCCGTAACAAATATTAAACGACTCAATTTCTTGCCCTAGAGGGTTATGATGATGTTGGAAAACTGTTAAGATGTATTCTTAATACAACTAGACATTTTTGACAATTTCTTCGTATATTAAGACGATTAACAAATAGACGTATTTGCTTAAATTTAAATTAAGTGTCTTAATATTTAGTAGTATGTTTTTTTCAGAATTTAACATTTTTTTTATTTTGTACTTGAATATAGAAATCCTCAGTATTGCTTAAAACTATTATAAATTTCTTATACTGAAATTAATTTAGATGATATATTTATAATTTTTCGGAAAATATTACTTATTTAATTTATCCGCAATTGAAGAAATTAAAAAGAACACATTCAAATTTAAAGGACAGTATTATGACTTTTACTTCAAATGTCATAAAATTCAATGATATTTGAAATAAAATTACCATGCCTCAAGTTTAAAAAAGCTATGTATTGTGAATTAAAATAATTATGCTTTAAAAATATTTTGTTTATTATATAATTGAAAGTTGTTAAAAATTTTACTTAGAATGTGTTGCAATGTATTTGCATATTTTTATAAGTGCCAATGATCAGTAAGCAAATAGCAATAATTATTAATGATTATGGCCAAATCACAAAATAGGATCCATTGGGATTTGGGGAATTTTTTTTGCAACTCAGTGTAAAGTCGAGAAATGAGGTAACCCGGGTTTCTTGTGTTATTTGTAGTTCACTTCTTTTCAGTTGCAACCCGTTACTTGGCGAATTTTGGCGAAAAGAATATTTGATGCCAAACCCCAACGGCCCCTGTTCTGCGATTTTACCATGTTTAAAAACAACATGAAACAGTCATAACATCTACTTTAATTCTGTTTTATTCATGTAGAAATAAACTTGATAAAATTTATTTATATGAAATAATAAATTATCTTATTGAAAACAAAATGATAACATTACATAGTTTTCTCATTTACAGAATTCGTAATATCAAGCAGAAAATATAAGATAGTAAAATTCAGAATAAATCATCTTTCTGTAAAAGTGCGATCACAACTTTATCATAATTACACGATAATTATTATTATAAAAATTAATAATTATACGAATACATTTTAAAATAAATTCAAAACTATATATTTACACTTATAATCGTTTGATTTTGATTTCATGCCAGATACCATTTACCTTATTTTTTTCTTACAAGCATATAAAAATTACGAAATATTTTTCTTCATATAAAACAATCCTTCACCAAGATTCGAAAGGAATTAAATTCTGAATTCAAACGGCGTACTATTTTTTTTTTAGAAATATATATATTCTTTCTGAAGTTCCTATAAAATCAAGAGCTTTCATTCAAATCGAATTTTGCTCCTGGCTTTTAAGTCCAAGAGGGAAGAAGATGAAGGCTTTACTTTTCCCAATATTTCCGGGAAAAGCAATAACCGTTTTAAAAGTTTTAAGAATAATAATTCAATTTACAGTGACTTGACATGAAGGAGGATGATAAAAGAGATAGGAGATGTTTGCCTGACATAAAAATAATCCTCTTGGCACACACAAGTTTTCCTTCGAAACAGCCGTGTGAAATCGATTTTCGCGCTCAGATACCAGACGTCGAGGGGGGAAAATGGTTCTAGAAATTTATTGTTTTCTTTTTCCTATTAAGAAATAATTCCTTCTCGTTCTAAAAATTTAGAACTTTGGTTTCAATTTCTTATACGTCATACAAACGAAGTGTTCTTAGAATAATTTAGAATATTTCTGATTCACTATAAAATTCCATTTCGTTTTGTTCTAAAACTTGAGTTCTTTTTTTTTTTGCCTTATTTATTCGTGATGAAAAATTAGAACAGTTTGGAAAATGTTTCAATTTCTTATAAATCATACAAATGAAATATTCTTAGAATAATTTAGAATATTTCTGATTCTCTATAAATATATTCCATTTCATTTTGTTCTAAAAGTTGAATTTTTTTAATATTTTATTTAGTCGTGATGAAAAAAATGGAAAAATTCTAGCTCATTAGAAAATAATTGCAATCAAGATTTCAAAGTTGTTTTGAATTTTTATATCAGTGATTAAAAAAGAATATCAATTAAATTATTTTTGGGACAAAGCCTGAAAGAAATATTTTCCAAGTAGATAAAAAATTTTATTTCTGAATTGTCAACTGCAATTAAAAATAAATGAATTTTTATTCTTATGTCTGCAATTCAATGCATTTTTAAGTGTTAAATATGCAAAATTTCTTATAAAGATATAAATCTTAATCTTAAGATAGATGCATTATCATATTTCAATTGAAAATTTGTTATAATAATGTACAAATAATGGTGCACCAAAATTTCTAAAGTTAAACTAATGCCACTTAAAGAATTAAAAAAATCAAGTCTTTTTTTTATCTCTTAGAAGGATCTAAATTTTCATGCAACTATGAATCTAAAAATCTCTAAAATCTCGTTCTAAAAATCTAGAACTTGGTTTCAATTTCTTATAAGTAATACAAAAATATTCGGAGAATAATTTAGAATAGTTCTGATTCTCTATAAATACACTCAAGAGCCAAAACATTATGAACACCCCTACATTTTGCAATGAACTCGCCTGGATGACGTGGAAGGCACGTGATCAGGTGGAAATGGTATTTAACTACTGCTGGAGAGTCTGAAGAATCATTCTTTCACTTACTTCTGTGTGTGATGGGAAAGGCTGCGGATATAAGCGACTTTGATAGAGGGCAGATTGTAATGGCTCGAAGGCTCGGAACAAGTATTTCCGAAACTGCGAGACTCGTGGGTTGTTCGCGATCTACAGTTGTTAGTACTTATGCATAGTGGATGAATGACGGTGAAACCAGCAGTAGACGACATGATGTTGGACGTCCACACGCTATCAAAGAAAAAGGTCGCCGGAGACTGTCTCGCATGGTGAAGCAAAACCGGAGCAAAACAGTGGCTCAGCTGACAGCCCAATACAATGCAAGGCCAAGTAGAATAGTATCGGAGCACACTGTTCAGCGGACACTGTTGGATATGGGGCTACGGAGCAAACGTCCCACTCGTGCGCCTTTGCTGACCAAGCGTCATCGCCAACTGCGCCTGCATAGGACCCGGGAACATCGAGACTGGTCCATGGATCAGTGGGAGAGAGTTGCCTGGTCAGATGAATCATGGTTTGTCATTCATCACGCCGATGGCCGTGTCAGGATACGCCGTCTTCCAGACGAACAGTTGCTCCCTCAATGTACAGTAGGTCATACACAGGCCGGTGGTGGCGGTATTAAGCTTTGGGGGACGTTCTCTTGGGCGTCTCTGGGACTCATGGTTGTGGTAGAGCAGACCATGAATGCTACAGTTCATCTGAACATCATTGCGGACCAGTTGCACCCTTACATGGCCTCTGTTATTCCAGCTGGAAGTGGAATGTTCCAACAGGACAACGCCCCTTGTCACAAGGCTAAAATTGTGTTGGAGTGGTTCCAGGAACATGATGCTGAATTCCAGTTAATGTCCTGGCCGCCTAACTCAACGGATCTCCATCTGATAGAACACATTTGGGATGTCCTGGGACGGCAGCTCAGAGTTCAAAGACCATCAATTCGCAATATCTCAGATTTGCGTGACCGTTGCTTAAACATCCGGTACAGTCTGTCTCCGCCATCTACCGAGGACTTGTGGCATCCATGCCAAGGCGGGTTGAAGCTGTGTTGCACGCCAAAGGTGGGCCAACTCGTTATTGACAGGTGGTCATAACGTTTTGGCTCTTGAGTGTATATTGCATTTCATTTTGTTCTAAATCTCGATTACTTTTTACCCCTTGTTTATTCGTAATAAAAAATTAGAACAATTTGGGTAATTTCTAGCGCGTTATGAAATTATTGCAAACAAGATTTCAAAGTTGTTTTTAATTTTTGGTCCCTAATTGTACCGAATTTAATCTTAATTTTAAATTCTTTTATTTTGTATTTTCTTTTATTTATTTTTAGTATTTTTTAATTTTTTTTTTTGAGTACCACATTAATTTCATTTTTTAGAAACTTTATCTTTTATTTTTATACTAACCTTAAAACAGCCAATTAGAACTCTAAGCATATATATGAATTAAGATGAGGAGGTTTAAGGGGTATTTCCCCCTGTTGGTACTCCGTAACGGTACGCCAGTTGCCAGCTTGAATTTTTATATCAGTTATTAAAAAAAGGATATCAATTAAATTACTTTTTGAAAAAAGACAAGAAGAAAAAATTGTCCATTGGTTAACGAGTTTTTAATTTTGAATTGTCAACTGTAATTAAAAAAGAAATAATAATTCTTCTCATTCTAAAAATTTAGAACTTTGGTATCAATTTCTTATACGTCATACAAATGAAATATTCTTAGAATAATTTAGAATATCTCTGATTCTCTCATTTCGTGAGTTCTTTTTTTTTTGCCTCATTTATTTGTGATGAAAAATTAGAACAATTACGAAAATTTCTGAAGCATTAGGAAATTATTGCAAACAAGATTTCAAGGTTGTTTTGAATTTTTATATCAGTGATTAAAAAAAAAAAAAATATTTTTTGGTACAAAGCCATGAAAAAAAAAATTTCCATTTGGTTAACGAATTTTTAATACTGAATTGTCAACTGTAATTAAAAAAAGAATGCATTTTTATTCATTAGTCTGCAGTTCGATGCATTGCCAACCGTAATTAAAAATAAATGAATTTTTATTCTTATATCTGCAATTAGATGTTGCCAACTACATTTTGAAATGCATTTTTATTCTTATGCCTGAAATTCAATGCATTTTTAAATGTTCAATATACAAAATTCTTTATAAAGATATAAATCTTAATCTAAAGATAGATGCATTATCGTATTTCAATTGAAAATTTATTATAATAATGTACAAATAATGATGCCCAAAAATTTCTAAGATTAAACAAATGCAATTTAAAGATTAAAAATAAATCAAGTACTTATTTTTTTTCTCTTAGCAGAATCTAGATTTTCATATAATTATGCTTAAACATTTCTAAGAAAATTTTTCTTCTCATTAAAGTTAAATAAATAAAAAAAACAAATATAGTAAGAACACTTTCACATTAAAAGTTTTCCCAATCAAACTATAACTTTAAAAATATCTTTATATTGAAAGTGAACAACGTTATAGAAATGAATGGAAGTTTTAATAAATTAATTCTTTAAAATGTGTAAAAAAACATTTTGAAAAACACATTTATCTTAAAATATCAAAGAAATTAAGAATAATAGATCGCAACCAATTTCTATCAAATTTTCTTTGTATTCGTAGAACTGTAATTAAATGTTTTTAGTACACTTCAGAACAAAAAAGAAAAAAATTCTACTCGATAATTCGAGACTTAATGTTAATGAGAACATCTAAAGTGTAGAACGCCTTAGTTTTGAAACTGTTTTCATTGCTTTCCGAAAAGAGGCGACTCGGTGGTGATTGTGACAATTTATGAAAAGTGTATTGCATCGGCAGTCGTCTGAAGTATAGGGTTCCTTTATTTTTGTCTCTTAATAAGGCAAATATATAAATGCTGGACAGTTATCTTTAAAATTTATTCCAGTAACTAATGTTCTCATCGCTTGTTATTCACTATTCGTGGCATGAAGTAGTGAAATTCTTGTTGAGAACCATCAATGTATAAAAATATTATATATATTTCTAGCCTCTTTGCGATTCTTCATGTTTGAATTGGCTTAAATTTAAATGAGATATTTAATATTTGGTTAAAGAACAATGCTTCAGGAATATCAGCAGTTATTCCGTCGCTTATTCATAATAAATTTTATTTAACACAGTAAGTATCCACCATGTTTTTACGAAACAAAATATACTGAAATTTAAACAAGTAATATAAAAAAAAAATTTTTAAAGTCAATTCCTACTTTTTTTCACTCCATTGCAGAAAGTCCTTTATAAATAATTTTAATTCATTTTTTTAAGTTTATCTGGCGCCATCTATTGGTAGATATATGCAACTTAAATCTAAAAAAACTAAAATTAATTAATTAAATTTAATTACTGAATTAATATTGGAAAAACTGTATTAACATCCAGTGTCATCCACTACAAGTTCAAAAAAAAATGTATTCGAATTTGAGTGGATGAATAAAAATTATTTTATTAACGATTGAAAATTTGAACAAGATATATGTAGGGAGAGTGTGAGCTAATAGAAGGAATTGAAAATTAGATTCAAAATTAGATTAAAAAAATATTAAAGGCTTCATATTTGAATCCTGGCTGTAGCATGGATGTTTGTTGGTGGTTCGGAATCCACTTTAAACTGTAGGTCCCGGTCTATCTAGCCTAAAGTGTGATGACCGTAAAGCGGCGAACCAAACCAAACAAAAACAACAAAATATAGCCAACGAGGACGAGTTCAAGGTTGATAGATCCTCCCTACAAGGACATGTTGACCCTTATGTTAGACTTGCCCTTTTTTTTTCTCCGTTAGATTTTGGAACCGATAATGAGAGAGGGAGAAAAGAGAAAAGGGGGAGTGCAGAGTCGAGTGAAGAGTTCCAGGTAGCACGGAGAGTACCAAGATCCTTAAACGAACTGGTTTTTTAAGATGATTTTGCAAATAATTGTTATATAATTTTGTTTTATGTGCTATGTATTGCAGTTATGAAGTGCTGTGTCTTTGCAATTATAATAAATATAGCTGCTAAACATCTCGTATTTATTTTAAGAAATAATTTATTCTATCCATGAACAACACTGGATCCAAACAACAGGCATATCCGGCCTTAACTTGTACTTACCCAATATTAAAATCTTACTTAAGTTATCAAAACATTCTTTTATAAATTTGTAAAGGACGAAAACTTCTATTCTTAATTAAAAATAAATATTTGTTTTGTATTAGGGAAATACATAGATCATTGATGGGTTTAATTAATTTTTATTTACTTATTTTACCAGCGGATTTAGTAATCAAATCCCTTATCTGAAAAATCTTAATATTGTGACCTTTATCTTAATATTTTATTCATTCTCTTTCTGGTAAAACTGAAAAGCCTTACTTTAAGATATATTAAAAATAGTACACTTTGCTTGAAACATATCTTTTCTCATTTTTTATTCACTAGTTTAATTATTTTTCCATTTATCTAATGATTTTTTTTTTTTTATTATTTTCATTTCACTAGTTTGCTGAAAATAATGTATGTTGAAGTACAATATAACATTATGATTTCAATTATTTTTCCTTTTTTTTGAAAAATCATCATTTTTTGTTTTATAATCCATTTCAATTAATTTAATATTTGGATTGATGTTGTCTGCTGGAAATTATATTAAAATTGTAAAGAATTTCAGTTTAAAATGATTTTATTTTAAATAATGTTTAAATTATTAAGTATGAGTAGATTGAAAATTTATTATTCATCATATCGAAAACTTCAGTAGAGGGATATAAGATTTCGGTTTATTATTTTAAAATCTTAAATTTTTAGATAATTTTAATAATAATAAAATTTTTTTTTGATTATTTATTATATTTTTTCATTCTATCATCTTGTTCTATTCTATTTTCATTCTTCATTATATCATTTTTTTCATCTTGGGTAATTATCAATAAAATGATAATTATCTGTCAATTTTGATGTCATTTATTTAATTTTGAACCATTTAGTATTTAGGAGTTTTTACACCTTTAAATTTTTTTTATGCCTTTACTGTTTTTATTTTTTATTTTATTTTATTAGCTTAACACTTACATTAAATTTAGTTGCTTTAAAAGTTTTCTGTATTTTGTTATTTTGTACTTCTGTACTTTTTATGTAAAAACATATTTAGACCTGTAATTTATGTCTTTTAATCAAGATATAAATTGCTACCTAAATATGTTTTGCATATAATTTTGTCATATCTTTTTTTTTTTTTTTTTATCATTTTTTAATAGAGAATTAGGAACATTCGTTTCTATTCAAAATAGTGAATCCATTTTTTTACACCTGATTTGAATGAAACCTTTTTAAATGAAATCAAATCTGCAAGCAAAATACAAAATAAAAAGGAGTGCAATATTAATTTACCATAAATATTATCACCAATGATAAATTTGGTAAATTGGTCTTGTCTTATGTTTGGTCTTTGCTAGAAATGTTTTTGAATATTGAATTTTTTTAAAATTTAAAATCAAATTATAGAACGAGGGGTAATTTATGCTTGCACGCAATTTATGTTAATGTCACTGCAGCCACATTATCAAATCGTCATCACTTCTAATTCAATGTCATAATTAGTGTGTGTTTGACTCGACTTGCATGACATTGAGATGAAGTTCTAATTACATGCTCACCTAGTCTAAACAGACACGAATGATTTCGGTTGCATTCACTCACGATACAATCTTCTATTATCAGGAGATATACCAGCTAGCAATTCTCCCCATATGTTACATACAAATGGCGTTCAAATATCATTTGGTGTTTCAAAATGTGTTCAAGTATCACTAGGGTATTTAAAACCGGTCATATTGGGATCAAGAGTTATTTTTAACCATTACTTAACGTAAGATTTTCAATGTTAAAATGCTTCAGATTTATGTGACTAGTCGCTATAACATAATATATTTTAACGAAAACCATTGAAAGAAACTAGTTTAACACTTTTAGTTAATCCATTATAATTAAGAAATATTTAAAACTGTTGTCCGCAAACATCGATCTTTTGAAGGCTATTTCAGCGCTATGGTGCTCGGTGCCACAGATTTCGAGTTTCAAGTCCCGGCGGTTCCATGGATGTTTGTAGTGGTTCGAAATCCACTTTAAGTCGTAGATTTCTGGTCTAATAAGAATGTAGAGAGTTGGAAATAGAGCTGACAACCTATCTCGTAAAAAGAAAAACATCTCATGTCTTTAAATCTACCAGTAGGCAGACGGCCTTGGTAAGCTATCAGGTTGTTGCGCCAATGAAAAAAAAGAATGCTATATTATTGTACATGAAATTATCCATTTTACAGCACATAATCACGTTAAAATTCATTTGTTTGGGTTTTAATTTTATTTTTGTTCTAATGCAGATGTCAACACAGAGACAGCTAATCGTTTATGATATAAGCAAGGGTTTCCGCTGTTACTCATTTAGCTCTAACCAGGGGGCCCGTGTATCTTGAAGATATGATACGGACGCGAGTGGCACTACCCCCCACAACGCTCTACGATTGTATTAGACCTACGGCTTAAAAGTGAATTCCAAACCACTACGGACATCCATGGCACCGCCGGGACTCGAACCCGAAACCTGTGGTACCGAGCGATAGCCAATCGACCATCAGGCCCCGTCTTAATGTTATTAAAATGTAAGTTGATTACGATCGTATAAAATAGAGATTGGAGAATTAGTAAGATTAATTACGTAAAATGGACCCAAAATAGTTATGGATAGTCCAGTCTGAATTTGAAACGTAGAAAACCTAATTATAAACCTAATATATCATAATAATCTGAATTTAAAACGTCCAAAGAGAACTGTGAAATAAAAAAAAAAATTTAATCGTTATTATGTATTCCAAAACCATTCATATTCATGGAGAGAGAGTTCTTCTTTGTAGTATAGACATATTCCATGACCTATTCTCAAAGGTATAAAAGGATGTCTGTTTAATATCTTTTATATTGATGAAATCTTGCATAATGAAATATCATGGGCATACAGGAATTCCTGAATACATATAGCTATAGTTACAGAAAGATGTCTGATTTTCCTTTTTACAGCACATTACAATAAGCAGATATCTACCACAAATTCCTTCTATGTACAAAATCATTTAGTGGAATTGCTTTGGTGGAATTCTTCATTTATACAAATAAACGTGGAGAAATTATTCCAGAATTACTTCCCAGAAGAAATTATTACAGAATTACTTCCCAGAAAAATTATTTCCTCTCCCTATATTCATTGAGGAAATCAGATTTCATCCTCTTCAGACACAGATCCTCTTGACAATGCAATTTCTACCTCTGCAACAAGGAATTGCAAATTCATGCAATTGGTATGATGCTACAGTGCACTTATAACGAGAAATAAGCAATGTCATACAACCTAATTTCCTACAAATTAATGAAGCAGTTGTTGTACACATATTATGTTTCCATCTTTCCTGTAATGGCGGAACTAAATACTAGAGTAAAAAAGAGATGATCATGATGTAATATCCATTTTTTTTGGGAAAAGAATTGTCATAACTTCACGAAGATAAGGCATAGGAGATCACAACAATTTGAAATGTACTTCTATTTGATTTGTCGCTCTACGGTTATTTTGTGCATACTTTGGACTAATTAGATACGGATCTACAGTTTAACATGGATTCCGATTCACTTACAAGCATCCATGCTACCTGCAGTACCAGATCCCTAGCCAATTGGCTATCAGGTTGGATGTATCTTGGCAGTTTGCACTGTCTGTCCCTCTTCTCAAACGGAGAGAATTTCTGGCTAGACAGATTTATCGTCTCCATTCCCGGCAAGGGCATGTGCCATGTCTACTCGGTTCATCAAACTCCACCAGTTTGTGAATCCAACACTTTTCTTGGCCTTTTCTTCAAATATATTAATGATGCTTGTTAAATTTCGATATTTTATTTAAAAAAATTATTATTTGAATAATATATATATAACGAATTCTAATGTTGAAATTATAGATCGTACAGAATAATTAATTTTTTTGACTGATAGTTAATGAAGGGACTGAATGGTCGAGTGGCTAGCGCTCTGGCGCTCGGTGCATCAGGTTTCGGGTTCGAGTCCCGGCGGTGCCGTGGGATGTTTGTAGTGCTTCGGAATCCACTTTTTAAGCCGTAGGTCCCGGTCTCATATGACTGTTGAGCATTAGGTGTAGAGCTGATAACCCTATCATGTGAAAAGAAAAACATCTTCGTCTCAAAATCTACCAGTAGGTAGACGGCCTTGGCCCACACTGGGCTGTTGAGCCAATAATGATGATGATAGTTAATGTACATTTATACAAAGCGGAATGTTAATAATAATAAAGTTCCCGGCAAGGATATGTGGTCAGTTAGGTTCACTAATCTCTAACATTTTGAGAATCCAAAACTTTTCTTCAAATACAATCATAATGCTTGATGAATTTCATTATTTTCTAAAAAATAAATATTTGAATAATATACATGAAATCTAGTGTCGAAAATATGTATCCCAGAGAATAATTTATTTCTTTGCCTGATAGTTGATGGACATTTATATAAAAGGACAGAATGATAATAACAATAAAAGTTCTTCGCCTTTAACATTTCTTACAGGATGGTTTTCGAAATCAAAAATGAATATATGATAGATGGTTTATTTTCTTCAGAGTGAAATATCTATTTATTTTATGTATTAAAGCTTTCCTTTGGTCATTTCACTCTTAACGACTGTTTAAATTGTCAGTGGGTCATTGGAAAGACTTGAGATGATCGTAAGCATACTTCTTTGTATGGTTAATGTTTCATGAGAAGGTTATCATAATGCACGGTTCATTTATCTTCTGCATTGAACCTATGGCTTAAAACAAAACGACGTTTTATTCATTTATTTATTTTTCTGTTGGATATTTCAGTCATTCTAGCAATAAAAATATATTGTAAAAGAGTTTATTTAAAAGTGCTTTAAGGGGAAAAAATGTTATCAGAAAAAGATTCCAGAAATTTATGTATAAAATATAATTTTATTATTTGAAAACGTTTGATAAAGTAAACGAGAAGAATCATTCAAAATATAGAGGATAAAACCATTTCACGAATGATTCGTTTTTAAAAGTGACATAGATCAATTTTTGTAAAAAAAGTGATGATGATTTTAGTTTTATACATATTTTAGCATTTTCCACAAAAAGTATAGCAATTCTGTTTCAGTGGATATTCTTTAACAAACGTTAAAGAATATCCACAATAAAAACCTATCACTCAAATCTGACAGCAGATAATCAGTGTCATGGATAATGATACATCATGAAATTAATGATTGTTCGATTCCCAGGCCGAAACATTTACAGATGGGATAGGCACTACGTCATGAGTTTTTGCACCGTGATTGGTGATAAACCATGGGATGAGGAAGTGCCCACTCTAGTAAGAAGTAGGGAAGCTGATCCCCCTTGACGGATTTCTTTAAATGGAGGTTTTTTGAAGAAGAAGGGTAAACGCGTTCTGCTACGAGTCGTCAAGAAGTGTTGTCTTTCTATAAATTAACTGAACAGGCCGATGATTCCGCCTGTTTGCAAAGTGAGCCTTTTGTTATTTCGTGTACCACGCAGTGTAATTATTAAACTCCGCAGTAGACAGGGTGAATTACATTCATTCGTAGTAGGCTCGAGAACTCTGAAAATCTTCGTCCTTGCAGTGAACTGCACTTGTGAATCATATTATATCTTTAATTTTCATTTCTTTGTAAATAATAATTTGTAATATCCCGAGTTCTGTACATATATATAAATAATTATATAATTCTTGTAAATAAAAATTAAAAGTGTTCCCATGAACCTGACCCTCTTCTTGAAGCGTTATAGGTCTAGTATAGTCGAGACGTTACAACATGTTTACTTTACAAATGTATGATTAGAAGATATGTCCAGGTATTGCCTAACTATAGAAAATAAAAACATCTTTAAGTTCCCATAAACTAATTAAATAAAAAAAAGTTTTTAAACAACGTAATAATAATAAACTACTAGCAAATTTCTGTACGGAATTCAGAAGACAGAAATGAATACAATATATTCTAAAAAATTTCAAGTATGTATGTAAAACACCTAATAACGATTAAAAATAAAAACAATCGACGCAAAGCCATACAACAATCAGGAGCAAACTATTAAAATTACCCCAGAAAAAAATTTGCATAAAAAGGATGAATTACAATGTAAATTAAGAATGGATGAATCCTTTTCTGAAAGGTGAAAATTGGTCGGGTTTCTCTTACAAATCTTCAAAAATATTTGGTTCAGAAAGATACAAAAATATAAATATTTAAAAATATATGGCACACTTAGTTCTTTTTTCGAGAAGGATTATTATTTAAATATTCCTTCATCCAAGGAACGGTTCTCGCTTCTTCAGCATGTTCTTGAACACCGCCAAAATCTCAGAAAAACCCCAGTGATAAACGACAGCCATTTGCAAAAGTGCTGAGGCATGTTGGTGCAAAAATGTTTCGAACGAACCCGTCCAAACTATCACCCTTCCTTAAATTTGGAATCGATATCTGTAGATTGCAAACATGGTCTTTAACTGGCGAAAGTGCTTCCTTCTATTATAATTATGAGCCTTAAATTATTTTTTGCAGTCGATAAATCGATGGGGAGAAAATAGTTTTACTGCAAAAAAGTGGTGGAAAAAACCCGAGCGTTATTTATATGTGATTTGAAATAAAACTTAGGATTCCATGCCGGATGTACCAATTTGGACCGAAGAAGAATTGGCGTGGAAGTATTTAATTTCATTCTTGGAAAAACCTATTGAAAATATTGGAATAAAAGAGAATATTTTGATTCTCTGCTGGAATGCCAGGAGGTAACTCTAGCATGAGGCAATTATATCAAAGACCTATAATTTATACTACTATGTATTTTAGTAGGCGTTTTATTGTATGTATTTCAGTTTTATTTTTTTGTGTGTCAATTTAGCATAATGTCTCTACTCATTTAAAATAAATGATTATGCACTAATTCATGCAGAATTGTTACAAAAAATAATGTAATAATCAATAATATTAGGTTGGGAAGAAAACTATTTTGGTTGTTCCAATCGAAATGTTCATTATTTCATGTCATGTTCAATGTTCAAAATGTTCATTTGTGCGATATAGACAATTTGGGTATTAATCGAAACCTAGTAATTCCACTTTCTGATTTTTGATATTACAGGTGCTTTTAATCATTAAAACTTGAGAAATAGGGTATATGTTGGATCAAGTAAAATTTCAATTTAGGTTCTCCATACTTTATGAGTTCCAATTTGGTCATAATAAGACGGAAGCTCGTAAAAATGTGTGTTAATCTTGAGCAATCTAAAGTTAAAGCGCTTAAGGTCCAAAGGCGGTTTGAAAAATTCAGGTCAGGTGACATGAAGCTTCAAGATGAACCTCGCACCAGAAGACAAAAGGAGCTTGATGATAAAGTTCCAGGGGCTTTAGTGGGTAATGAACCACTATCCATCTCCCTACGAGCGAGATGATTAAATTAAGTGTCAGAGATAAAGTTAAGCGTTAGCCACGTAACAATTGAAAGTATTTGAATAAAAGTGAATTTGTCTACAAATGGTGTCATTGGATTACCTGTGAATTTAGCGAAAAATTATGACACATCGAATTTCTATTACCTTCTTTGCTTGTTCGACAACAATATGAGCCAATCCTATCTTTTCGAAAGCCAATCTGCATCAAAAAGTTAATGCTTTTCATTTGGTAGGATTGTCGAGGTCCTATTCATAGGGAACTATTGCAATCAGATCAAAATGTCACAATAAATCTATATTGTGATTAGCTAACCCGACTGGATATAAAAATAGGCCAATTTCGTCCGTGTATAGTTTGTGAAACCAGCACTTATCTGTAAACGAGCTACGGGAATACCCCAGTTGTGTGTATGTAAAAATAGAGAGGTAATGTGTCGAGAGCATCTAACGAGTGTGATGGCGGCCAAAATAAATGAGAAAATTTTACAGTCCACAAATTGTAGTTTTTGTGTTAAATTCGTTTGAAAGAGCTATCGAACAGGTATTGTCTTCCAACATGACAATTCTAACCCTCATGGGACTTTAAGAACGAAGGAGAAGATTCAGGCTCTTTGTTATGAAATTGTATCAATCCACCATACTTACTTTACCTACCATCATTTAGTTACTACTTGTTCCACTTGATGCAAAATTTTCTTAAAGGAAAGAAATTTCGAAATTTAAAGGTTGTTCAGGGGGCAGTGGTAGATTTCTTGTCTTCAAAAGGATAGGATATTTTATACAACTGGCTTAAATGACCTTATTGATAAATGGTGATAGAAAACAGTGTTCCCTATTTCATTAACTTCACTTATGAGCTTAAATATATGAAATTAAAATTTCCTAAAAAAATGACATAACTTTCTTAAAACCAAATATTTTGCATCACATTAATTTTTTTTTTTCTTTCTTTATGTATTTCGTTATGTATATGCAAGTTTTTACCCTTTCCATATTCTTCTACCTCTTGTGTAAATAAGTTAAGTAAACAATTTTATTGTGATCGTAGCTTCATTTTCTACTTATTTATACCACAAATAGCCCTTCGGTGAATAATAAAAAAAGAAGGGATTGCCTTTTGAAAGGACTTTTTGAAAATAACAGTCCCACATTTGTATGTCGTATGTCAGAAAATCTAGAAAATAACCACCAGACTGCATGGATGTCGTTACGAGACGCTTACATTCAATGTTACAATCGTTATCGAATCTGCTCTTTTCAGAAAGCAGCAACTACAGCGAACGCTGTCAGCAGATTCGATCTATCATTTATGCATATCAAAACCAATTAAAAATATGAAAAATATTCATTAAAATAATGTGCTGTGATAATGGCTGTCATTTTTTGAATGATAAATCCATCATTTTTTGCAGGGATGCTATGATTTATTGGGGCCTGATGGACGAGTGACTAGCGCTCTGGCGCTCGATGCCACAGTGTTTTGGCTCAACTCCCGGTGGTGCTATGGATGATTGTAATAGTTCGGTAATCCCCTTTAAATCGTAGGTCCAGGTCTAATATGACTGTAGGACATAGGGCTGACAACTCTACTCTGTAAAAAGAAAGTATCTTCTGTCTCGAAATCTGCTAGTAAGCAGACGGGCTTTGGCCTACCGTGGGACTGTTGCACCAATGAACAAGATATGATTTGTTTTTATTCAAAACGAAAAACTGTGTTTAGTGGATCTTATTGTATTAGATATATTGTTAATTGAAGGATTGAATATTAGTAAGAAATATTAAGCAAATCTACGTGAAAATTATTTGATAACTATCATTAATTCACTTTTGGTCTCAATTACATAAAATACATATAAATAAATAACTTTTGTATAAAAAGCAATCAATTTAACGGACAAAAAGTTTCTGTTTGAAATAATCAATTTAATCTTGAGATAATTAATTATTTAATTAATTATTTCAAGATTTATTATCTTTAATTTAATCTTGAAATAATTAATTATTTAAATATCAATATATTAGGTATCAATAATTAATTATTTAAATATCAATATATTAGATATCAATAATAAATTATCATTGACTTATATATTATATATAAATACACTGGATATCACACTGTTTATTATATAAGCAAAGAAACAAACAATTTGGGTCATTTGAATAATTTGGTAATTTTTGACAAAACAATTAATTGAGTTTGATCAATTTGATTCTTCAGATTCATAGAGTTTTTAATAGTATTAAATTTAAAATTATGTTTCAAAAGATATTTCATAAACCACATTAAATAGTCCAATAATGGAGGAAAAATACTTTATTTCATATTAAATTAAATTTATTTTATAATCCTATAAGCTGTTTCGGAGAAAGTTAAGAAAATTTTAAATTGTCCAATTGAAAAGTCTTGGAGAATAAAAACACTTTCTTATTTTTAAGCGATCTAATTTGTCTAGTAAGAGGAATTCACTGGTTTAGTAAGACATATTTGATATTCCAATTATTTTTTAATAAGTTTGTGTTACATGAAATTTTGATATGTTCTACAAAAATAATTTCACTAATTGTATAAAATGATATGGATACATTTTAAAGATAACATCATATGTTATCTTTAAAATGATATCATTAATTAGCCTTCATTTATAAAGCAATGCATAACCACAGCACTGTTTAAGAAATTTTGCACATAAATGTTAAGTTATACATTTGGTCCGATGGGGCCTGAATGGCCGAGTGGCTAGCGCTCTGGCGCTCGGTACCACAGGGTTCGAGTCCCGGCGGTGCCATGGATGTTTGTAGTGGTTCGGAATCCACTTTAAGCCGTAGGTCCCGGTCTAATAGAATCGTAGAGCGTTGCGGGGGCATTGTTACTCCACGACCGTGGATATCTTCAAGTTATACGCGCCCCCTGTAATGCAAAGTGAGTAACGTCTGTGCAGCGCTTGCCTTAAGGCACCCAAGACCAAGCTGTCTAAGTGTTTGCCAGCTGCATTGGAAAGAAAGAAAAAAAAAAACATTTGGCCCAATATTCTCATAACTTGACTTTTTCATTATTTGTATTCCACTTTACGGAGCGAATAATCACGAAAGGCCAACTAATAGGTGAATATTATCTCCCAGGAAAACTTTTAGGGGTATCTGCTTCACATTTGCTCAGAATCCCCGAAGGATTTCAACCAGGAAGCTGGAGAGATTTATCCGGGCTGTCTGAATATTTAACGAATCTCCTCGTGTTTCAAAGCAAAGACTGTAGCTGCTGCCATCGGCGGATTCAAATCTTAGCTCACCTGCATACTGGCTTCACACGGTACTACTGGGCCACAAGTCTGGCCTTCTCATAATATTAACACAACGACTTTTTTCATCTATATTTGCCCAATTAACCCACTTAAATAAAGGCAACTTTCTCATAGAATGTTATTTTTCCTTATAATAAATTCTTTATAAATATGCTTTTATTGCTGTTTCTTATACCATTTGGTCGATAGCAATATCCAGACCAATTCTGTGAACCTGTGTGTCGTAAACCGAATGAATCATAATAAAGGGTAAAAAATCCATTTTATTTTTGTCCTGACCTTGTACCACAAAGACAAGGGGGCACGTAAAGGCAGAAGTCTGACTTTATCCCATCCAGTTATACCCCCAGGCACTGGGTACCCATTTTTAGTCACCTTTTACGGCATGCATTTGGCTACTGTGGGGCTATTCTAACCCGGATCCACATGGGGTAAATATGCTTTTTAAATGGAATATATAACAATATTTATGCTTATTTACCTTCTCATCATTAGTTGGTTATCCACATGCTTTTAAATGGAATATATAACAACCTTTATGCTTATTTACCTTCTCATCATTAGTTGGTTATCCACATGCTTTTAAATGGAATATATAACAATATTTATGCTTATTTATCTCCTCATCATTAGTTGGTTATCAACATGCTTTTAAATGGAATATATAACAATATTTATGCTTATTTATCTCCTCATCATTAATTGGTTATCCACATGCTTTTAAATGGAATATATAACAATATTTATGCTTATTTATCTCCTCATCATTAGTTGGTTATCCACATGCTTTTAAATGGAATATATAACAATATTTATGCAATCTCCTCATATTTATGCTTATTTATCTCCTCCTCATCATTAGTTGGTTATCAACATGTTGGTTATCAACATGCTTTTTAAATGGAATATATAACAATATTTATGCTTATTTATCTCCTCATCATTAGTTGGTTATCAACATGCTTTTAAATGGAATATATAACAATATTTATGCTTATTTATCTCCTCATCATTAGTTGGTTATCAACATGCTTTTAAATGGAATATATAACAACCTTTATGCTTATTTATCTCCTCATCATTAGTTGGTTATCCACATGCTTTTAAATGGAATATATAACAACAACATTTATGCTTATTTACCTTCTCATCATTAGTTGGTTATCAACATGCTTTTAAATGGAATATATAACAATATTTATGCTTATTTATCTCCTCATCATTAGTTGGTTATCAACATGCTTTTAAAAGGAATATATGGCATCCTTTATGCATTTTTATTTCCTTGTTATTAATTACTTATCAACATGCTTTTAAAAGGAATATATGGCATCCTTATGCATTTTTATTTCCTTGTTATTAATTACTTATCAACATGCTTTTAAAAGGAATATATGGCATCCTGTATGCATTTTTTGTTTCAAAAATTGTTATTAAAAAGCTTTTTACTTATTAATATTCTTTTAATAGGAATATATTGATTCCTACATACTTTTTTTGTTCCATAATTACTAATTTTGTTCATTATCATAAGGCCATTATTTAAATATAAATAATGGCATAAGAATCAAACATTTAACTAATTATTTGGATACTTTATTTACGACAAAAAACAAATAAAAAGTTTTTTAAAATAAATTCCCACTACTGTCTCTTAATTAATGATTTATTCATATAATTTCAACTGATTTTTTTATACAGTGATGCGTTAAACATCGCATAATTCCGAAAAAGCAGTTTGTCAACAACTCGCAAACTTAATTTTCATTTTCACTTGCTCAGAATGAATAGAAACTGGATTTATCCTGGAAAAAATAAAAATTCTTTCGACGAAACTAAAGTGAATTAATTTCTGTAAAAAGTTTAATTGACATTCAGAAGTAAATTCATTTTAATGACTTTTAGAAACAAAAATGTTTGTACCAAAACAAACATCCAGTAATTAATAAAGTAAAGCTAATATTTAAAATAAAAAAAAGAAAAAAAGCTGGAGTTTTGAGAAGTATTTTACATTTTTAATATTAGTAGCTACCAGAGATTCGTGGCTGAAAGTAAAGAAATAAATTTCATTAAAATGTTCTAGAAGAATTATTTTTTATGAACAAAGCAGTATTCTGTTCCTTTGACTTTTCATTTATTTATTTTTTTTACAATTTAATAGACTTTTCTAATATATTCTGACAAGTTAATCCAGATGCATCTATGTAAATTTATTTTTAAACTAAAGAATTTTAATGAATAAAATCAGTAAAAATCATTAATGAATAAAAATAAGCTTTTTTATTTGGCATAGGTAAAACGTGAAAGCCTTTTGCTTAATGAATTTTAGTTTCGTTCAAATACCGGTGATTGAATTATTAAAGTCTTATGAATGCTTTTTTGAATTTGATTTAGAATTGGGAAGTATATTCGGATAATTCGTTTTACACTTAAATTTTTTGTACTTTGTTTTGTCTAGATTTAAAAGAATAAATATACTAAACTTATAAAATGAAAATTAAAAAGATTTAATTAAGAATCTAATCTTTTAATAGATGAAAAAGATTTGACTTTTAGAAAGCTGTTTTTCTTTTATTATATTTTCTTTTATTTATAGCATGTAATGACAGATTAAGAATATTTGTTAAATATCAAAATTTTGAAAATAAAATCAAAGAACATTAATAATTGAATGTATTTTTCATTTGTTTTAGTCGTAGAAATAGTAGCTATCAGAGAACCTCTGCCCTATTCACCTTTGTGAATAGGACATAATACCATCTGGTGGTAAATATTACAAACATTGATTTGAAAAAATTAATAGAACAGAGCATAGTTGTGATAGAACATCTTTTTATCGACAATCTGAAGTCCTGATGGGATTTTAAGGGATTTTCTGTACTACACAGTCCATTTACATTAATGTGACCACCTGTCAAAAGCCAGAATAACCACCTTTGGCACAGTGGACAGCTGCGAGACATGCAGAAAGAAGAGGTCAATTAGGTTTCTGAAGGTGTTCACTGGGATGTCGAGCCAGGCCGACTCCAGTGTCGTGGACTAGATTACGCTGTTGAGGATCCATGGCGCGAACAACCCGATCGAGGTGGTCCCACAGATTCTCGATTGGGTTTAAATCCGGTCAGTTTGCTGGCCAGGGGAGTACGGTAAACTCATCCTGGTGCTCTTCGAACCACGCACATACACTGCGAGCTATATGACACCTCGCATTTTCCTGCTGGTAGATGCCACCATTCTGAGAAAAAATAATTCGCATGTAGGGGGGGGGGGCATGGTCCGCAAGGACGAATGCGCACTTGTGCTGATTCATCGTGCCTTCCACAATGATGAGTACACCCAGTGAATTCCGGGAAAACATTCCCCAAACCATAATGCTTCCCTCCTCGTGCTTGGATCCTTCCGGCAATTGTTGCAGGATGTTTGCTTTCAGACGTTTCAGGCCGTATACGCCAACGTCCACCTGTCCGATGGAGCATAAAACGTGATTCATCGGAAAAAGTGGACGACGAGTTTCGGTACTGGCGTGCAAATTCCAGCCTTTGTCGCCGATGAACAGAAGTCATCATAGGTGCATTAACCAGGCGTCTGCTGCGGAGGCCCATGCGCAGCAACGTTCGTTGAACCGTTGTTGAGGATACACTCTTGGTTCATCTGGGTGGTCAGTTGCTCAACAGTTGCACGTCTATTCGCCCGAACACATCTCCGTAGCCTTCGTTCGCCTCTGTTATCTATAGCCCGTGGTGAACCACATGGGCCATTTTGCCATGCACGGTATACTTTTACCACGGCGGCACGCGAACAGTTCACAAAAATTAGCCGTTTCCGAAATGCTTCCACCCTTGGCCCGAAAGCCAATAATCATGCCCTTTTGGACGTCGGTCGCATAAATCACTAAGTTTCTGCATTACGCCAACGATTGAAATGCTTTCCGATGCCCTAGGACATCCTTTATATACACTCCACTGCAATGTGCTGCCGCCTTCCTTTTGTGATTGGTTATTTCACGTTGACGTCGAAAGTAGGTGGTGGTCCCATTAATGTGACTGGACTGTGTATATACTGATAATTATGCTTGATTATCATATTGAAAAACATAATTCTTCTCTCTATAAAGAAAATCGTTGTCCTTATTAAGTAAAATTATTATCGATAGCACATTTATCGATGTGAGACTATCACTATCTCTTTCCAGTCTACGTTTTTGAATGTATTGTTTCTAACATCCACCACCAGAATGAAACAAATTATTTTTTACGAGTAGAGAAAATGAGAATATTAGTAAACATTAATACATTCTAGTTATGTAATATAGTAAATATTAATTATAATTACGTTTTTTTAAATTATTATTATTAAAGTTGTAAACAGATTAATTAATGCAGGGACCACATAGTCATAAACATATCGAAATAAATATTTCTTCAGCTCAGTTCTTCTTTTTTTTTTTTCCCTTCAGTAGAATGTTATTCATTATAGTATCCGGAATTGTTTTAAATATCAGTTAAGGAAAACATTCGAACATTTTATACTGTACTACTTTATTCTTATACTTATACCACCACCAGAGAGAAACAAATTCTTTTTACGAGTAGAGTATTGAGAATTTTAGTAAGCATTCATACATTCTAATTATGTAATATAGTAAGTATTAATTATGTTTTTTTTTAAAAACTTTATTATTAAAGCTGTAAACACAATAGTTAATTCATGGACCATATAGTCTTCAACATATCGAAATAAATATTTCTTCACTTCATAGTTCTTTTATTCCCTTCAAAAGAATGTCATTCGTTATATTCTTTATATTTGTATATGTTTAAATATCAGTTAAGGAAAATATTCGTATATTCGGTAAGAATATAACGACTATTTGATAATGAATTATTCGAATATTCGATAATGATATATTCGAATATTCGATATTCGATGAATTATTCGAATATTTGATAATGGAATTATTCGAATATTCGTTAATGAATATAACGACTATTCGACTATTCGATAATGAATATAACGACTATTCGATAATGAATTTAACGATTATTCGATAATCAATTATTCGAATATTCGGTATTATAACGACTATTCGATAATGAATATAACGACTATTCGAACGAATATTCGAATATTCGATAAGATTCTTCTTCTGAAGGGAAAAAAGAACAATGAGGTGAAGAAATATAAATAATTCGATAGTGAATATAAAGAATATTCGATAATGAACAGAACGAATATTCTATAATGAATAATATTCTTCTAAAGGAAAAAAGAGCTATGAAGTGAAGAAATAAATCAAGGAATTTAATTTAATACGAAGCTAATAACAAACAAAATTCGAAGGAAAAAACCCCCAAGAAACCAAGTAGATGTTTTTCGATCGAATGTTTTTTTAATTTAGCAAACAACAGAAGAATATTTATTTTATTCGTTCTAATAAGAACAGAATTCGAAGACTTAAAACTGATGCCAAACATTTCTCTGGAGTAATCCGCTACGTCATGACGGTTCAATCGCTAGCTAAAACATGGTTCCCTGAAGCATTACAGTGCTCACGAAGGCTATTACGGCCAGTAAATTGGGCCTCCTTGTCATTATTCATCGAAAGTTGGGATCGATTTTAGTTGTATTAGCCAGTTAATTAAACAATCGGATTCTATTTTCGCCCTGCGAAACTGTTCAAATTGCTTGGAAGCTCGGCGAATTGCTGAGGATTACATTTCTAATAGAATTGGAATTGAATTACTTATTTTTCATTAAATATAAATTCTGTTTGAATAACCGAGCATCGAATTTGAAAACTTCTTAAAAAAGAAAAGATTGATTCTTATTAAAGTTCTTATTAATACTATACTTTTAAGTAGTTTTAATTTTAAATAAGTACAAGTTATTATGTGAAATGTTCATTGTTAAATCATTAGTTATTATTATATTAATATTGTAGATTTTTTTTTTTTTATCTTGTTCATTGATATATATCTTATTCAGAATTCTTCAAAAGAATATCTAGAGTAGTGCTGTTAAAATATTTTTCTATGTATGTTTAATTGTCAATTGTTTATGTTAATTAGTATGTTAAATTGTAGAAATTTTTATCTTGTTTATTGATATATTTGGAATTCTTTGAAACAAAATAAACCAGAAAGGAAAAAAGCAAATTACATTTATTGATTGAAAAGTCTTGCTTATTGACTATATAATAAATTAATTATCTAGAATAGTGTTTGTAAAAAATATTTTCGATATTTGTTAAATTATTAATTGTTTATGTTAATTGTCAATATGTTAAGTTGTATAAATATTTTTTTATCTTGTTCATCGATATATTTGGAATTTTCAAAACAAAATAAAGGAAAATAACTCAGATTACATTTATTGATTGAAAAAATCTTTACGTATTTGTTATATGATAAATTATTTATTTAGAATAATGCTTGTAAAAATAACTTTTCGATACTTGTTAATTTATTTAATGTTTATGTTAATCATTATTACATTATATTGTAGAATTTTTTTAGCTTGTTTATTGATCTATTTGGATTTTCAAAATAAAATGAAGCAAAACAGAAGAATGAAAAATCTTACGTATTGGTTATATAATAAATTAATCATCTAGAATAATGCTTGTAAAAAAAAAAAGTGTTCGTTGTTACAAGTTGAAACGAAAAGTTTTTTTTAATCAAATGAATATGTTTGAAATTTACGTTATGTTTTTAAATAACTAAAAAAAAAATTTAATTTCTGCAATTTTAAATTTTCCTTCAGTTAAAAATAAAACCATTGAAAAGATTTTCTTTAAACCTCTTCAGAAACAAATATTTTTTTTTTTAGACGAGTGAAAAAAATTATTTAATTTTCTGCCTGGTTAAGTTTTAATTCCTTTGATGAAGTTAACAATTAAGTAAAAAATACTGTTAAAAACTATATTTTTACTAATGTCGCAAGTTCGAGTTACACACTTTTTCCCATGATTTCTTGAAATAATTTTTAAATTTAATTTTTGAATAATGACTTTTTTTGCAATCTAATGTTGCAATATTTAAATAGCAACTCTATTACGCAGAAGAAATTTCATGACGAGTTTTTTTATTTCAGCATTGAGAAATTTTGCAATAAATAGCTCTGTAATAGATTTTTTTTTCTATAGATGGATAGTTTTAATTAAAATAAAAATGAGGTCAGCATCTTAAAAGAAGAGAAATATATTATTAAAAGTTTCAAAAAGAAAAAATCAACAGCATTCGACTCAATTTTTCAGGATTGCATACTGTATTGTTAAATATTATTTATTCAATTCTTTCTATTAGCTGACACTCTCCCTATATTATATCTTGTTCAAATTTTCAATCGTTCATAAAATACTTTGTATTCATCCACTCAAGTTCAAATATATTTTTTTTTGAACTTGTAGTGGATGACACTTGATGTTGATACAGTTTTTTCAAGTATTCATTCAGTAATTAAATTTAATTAATTAATTATAGTTTTTTTTAGATTTAAGTTGTATATATCTACCAATAGATGGCGCCAGATAAACTTAAAAAAACGAATGAAAATTATTTATAAAGGACTTCTGCAATAGAGTGAAAAAAAAAAAAAAGTAGGAATTGACACTAAAAATTTTTTTTTTTATATTACTTGTTTAATGAAATGGGAGACCAGAGGAAACAAGAACTTCATCTTTTGAGATAGAAACTGCTTAATATTAAAATTATTTGTGTTTCTTTGTATGGAATATTTTTTATTATAGATGGTATAAATGTTTTTAGCCAAATCTTGAATACTTTTTTTTGACAAAAATTCAATTTGATCGAAAGTTAAAAAGTTTTAGTAGCTAAACTTTCTAATAATAGAATTAATAATAGATAATCTGTTGCACGAATATCATACAATTAGGTTTATGGTATTTACCACATCTGATACTTCTGTTAGTAAAATATCATTAATAGAATTCCTTAATTCTATACTGGAAAAAATGAACAAAGAAGTTTTTATTATACATGGTATAAATATTTTTAGCCAAATCTTGAATAATTTTCTGAGAAATATTCAATTTGATAGAAAGTTCAAAAGTTGTAGTAGTAAATCTTTCTGATAATAGAGGCACTAATAGAAAGTCTGTACGAATATCAAGTTAGAATCTTCGTATTTAACACATCTCGTACTTATGTTAGTAAAAAATCATTGTTAGAAGTCCTTTAATTCAATAATGGAAAAAATAGATGAAGAAGTTTTTATTATAGAAGGTATAAATATATTTAGCCACATTTTAAATATTTTAAGAAATATTAAAAAAAAATCATACACTAGAAATCGAATATGAAAATAATGATAAAAATATAATTTCATAATATGTTATGAAAACTAAAATCATTAATATAATTTCATAATATATTATGAAAATTCTTTTCATTGGCCCAACAGCCCAACATTGGTCCAAGGCTGTCAGCCTACTTAGCAGATTTCGAGACAGGGCTTGTTCTTTTTACACCGAAGGGTATATTATGAGAATAAAAACCCTTAATATAATTTCATATAATATGAAAAAAATAATAAGTGATATATTTTCATAATATGTTATGAAAATAATAAAAACGGAAATCAATATAATTACAAAAAGTTCTAGATATTTATTAGACTTTGCAAGATGGAAACATTGAAGAAGATCTGGGCAAGTCATAAAGTTTGCCATTTTGAATATTTCATAATAACTTACATTTTAAAAATAAGATTTCATTTTAATTCATTGTAAAAATTTACAAGAGAGATTCTTGCAGTTGATTTAGAAGAGCTATCCATCATTTTATTAAAAAAGAAAAGCTGAAAATATAAAAAGAATTTAATTTTGCAGCTCATAAAAGTAACATAAGCAATCCTTTTAGAAGAAATAGATGATTTCTTAAAAATGAAAACTGAGAAATTTTTTTTTTTTTTTCCAATTTTGTAGTGATATCCTTCTTTTTATTATTCTTTCATTCAGCTGTTAGTGATAAGTATGGAAAAAATATTTACCATAAAACATAGTTTTCTCCGTATTTTTAAACTCAACATTTAAAATTCATTCGAATATTTAAATATTCAGGGAATTAATGTCTTCATTTATATATGTATATATATATATATATATAATCTAGATTATTTAATCCCCATTTAAGCGAATTTCCGTTTGATCGAACTATCAAACAACAACAACAAAATGTCCCATTTTTCTTCTCTTTTTCTTACCAGAATCTTTTCATTTCTTTTATCTTTCATTCCAATGTTAAGCAGCGCATGCTCGTTTAGAAAGGATAATAGCTTTAAGGAGCTATCTCATATCTTACTCCCTTGTAAAAGGAGGTGACGTCTGTATCCTTCGAAGAAATAGGGACTGATTACTTCTTGCTAATAGGAGCAAGCAGCTCACAAATTTCCAAAGAAGGGAGATCGCACCTTTTCATTGGAGTCGCTTCATTTCAGTGAGGAGACATCATAACAGAATGTGTGACAAATGGTAATTCACTGATACAGTCATTAAATCCCATACGAAACTCAAATGTGGGGTAGTTCCCCCAAAAGTCCTGTTGAAAGGTACTGCCTTTTTCTTTAGTGGCACGGAGCCGAGTCATACTTACCTATGGGTGCTCCATCACAACAGAAGCTGCTCCCACTCTTTCCCTTCCTTCCATGAGAACACACGTGTTCATGGACTTGGGTTTGGGACACGGGTTCATGGATGTTGCTGTCGACCAAGTGGGATAAGAAATAGAACAAATCTTGGTTATGAAACTCTTGCTGTAGTGTATGTCACATTTGTAAAAGTCTCTGAAGATGTCGAGAGGGTTATAATTAATTTTAAATAATTTAATAAGAATTAAGATAAGATTCGGACCGAATGATTGAATAGCCCTCAATGCCACAGGTTTCGGGTTCGAATCCCGGCGATGCCATGGATGTTCGTAGTTGTTAGAATCCCTTTGAACCATAGGTCCCGGTATGATATGGCTGTACAGCATTGGGCATAGGACTGACAAGTCTACCCAGTAAAAAGAAAGCATATCCAGTCTCGAAATCGGCCAGTAAGCACACGGCCTGACCCGCCATGGGGCTGTTACGCTAATTGAGGAGAAGAAGATAAAAATTCAAAAAGAATTCAAGAGGAATTAAGAAATCATTGAAAAAGAATTCAGAAAGAATCATGAAAAAGAAAATGAAAATTTTTAGTGTTTTATTGTGAAATTGTTTTTCATTATTATTATTGTATGAACTATTTCAGAATAAAAGTGTCAATTCTAAAAATTTTACACTGTAAATGTCTCATTTTTATCATAAAAAAAAAAAAAAGGGCTTAAAATTTCAAATTATGAATTAAATTTCTGAACCATTTTTACTAGAGGATCTTTTTTAAACTTTTGTTCTAGCAAAACCTTAAGCTAAAAGAGCTTAAGGTTCATGCGGAATAATCAGGCATCTTTTGGAACTTAAGGTACCTAATTTTTAAGTATCTTGAATTATAGATAAAAGTAATTTTGTGTTGAAGCTGATTTGAAAAAAGATTAAGGAAATACACAAGGTAGAGTTTATTATAAGAAAGAAATATATAAATTTTGTTAAACTTATATGATTGAAATGCGGGATTGGGAATAAAAGCGAATTTTTTAATTTACTAATAAATAACGAGAAAAAAATGAAATTCCTATTGAAAATATTCCATAAAGTTATATAACATTCAAATATATATAATATTAAATATAATATAATATTACAACTAATGCGAGATACCAAATTTAATAATTGTAATCGTGCTGTTCCTACGCACTGGGAATAGTGTTCCTTATGGCGCTCAAGAGAAATGGTCAGTCGGTCTCGAGATTCTCACCCGAGAGGAAGTGCAGTGCAACCTGCCTGTTTGCAGACTCCTCATCATGTGAGGAAATAAATTTAACGGAAATCCTGCGTATATAAGTAGGCCTATAGACTCTCATCCGCAGAGGAAGTACATTTCACCTCATACCGCGCGTACCTGAGTATCGGGTTTTCGGGTTAGAATAGGAATTCTTCCACGAATCTATAATTATATGTCTTTAAATGTGTTAAATATTGTCTGTAGTTAATTTGTATGTGTGTGGTGTTTGTGCGTGTAAATAAACTTGTGAGTTCTCCAACCTGTCTCTCAAATCTCATTCCAGTCGCATACAGTTACAATCCATATTGAAAATATTTTTTAACGTTTGAATATTTAAGGACTGTAATAAAAAATAGTGTGGTTATTTCATTTTTAATAAAAACTATCGAAGTTGTTTTATTATTAACTATCATAATAAAGCAATAAAAAAAAATATATATAAAATTCCCTGTACAAATTATATTTTCATGTGATACGATATATCTAGAAAACTAATTGAAGATACACCAAAATAGATTTCTAACAATTTACTGTAATATATGAAACTAACAAGGAATCCATCTTTTTCATTTTTTAAATAAAAGGATATAATAATCCAAATGGTATACTATTCTTGAAATATAAATTTAAGAACATTAAAAGTAATTTATTGTTCTGAAATTACATTACATTAAAAGTAATTTATACTTAAAATTCAATAAACTCATTTCTGATTAAAATGATTTTATTCTATCGCCCTAAAAGAATTAACACATACATAATAATTATGTAGAAAAATAGTGAAAAAATGTAATTTTGAATTTAAGTAATTTTAATTACAGTTTCCAGATCATTTTCAGTGGTAGAAAGGAACTGCAATGTATTTATACTGCAGTTTTTCTTTAAAAGTAAGAACTTTAAATTAAGCTACTACGAAGTGCAATTTATTTTAAATTAAAACGAGGAAAAGAGAATTTTATGGTACGCACTTATGTTGTTTTCTTAAAAAAATCTTTCCTGAATTAATTTGAAATTTTATTAAAGTTCCACTTTTTCAGAAAAAAAGCTTTCATTTTATTGAAATACAGAGAATGCAGTTTTTTTTTTTAAATTTTGTATTTTATTAACAGTTTCAAGAATAAATTTATTTATTTTAATTAAATTACCCCCTCCCTCCCAAAACATTTAAAGATAAATTAGCATAGTATTAAAATATAGCAGCTAGTATAATAGATTAATATTTATTAGCATTTGAGTATTCGAAATTTTACATTAATGTGTTATTTATTCATAAAATTATTTTTGGATAATTTTATAAAATATTTTGTACATAATGATCGTTATTTATACTTAAATCGTTATTTATACTTTTTTAAATTTCTTGCTAATTTAATTAAATATGAAAAAAAATTTGTATATATTAAAAATGAAAAAATTTGTTGTATTAAAAATGAAAAATGTATATAAATTTTGCTAGAAACATATGCTTTTTGTTAAACGTCTATGGGCTACTTATTCTACTAGCAAATGTCACGAAATACACATTGACACATAAGGTAAACACCTTGCCACCCATAAGACGAAAATGTCCCGCATTTGTTTATTATACGTGAGAAAACCCCGGTAAACTCTCACCAGATAACTTGACAGTCGATGTAAGACGCTGTAACGTCTCGGCCTATATTAGACCTATAACGGCTTCAAGAAGAGGAACACTTTCAGGCTCATGGGAACACTTTAATTTTTATTATATATGTATATATATATGGGTTATTATACAAATGATGAAAATTAAAAATATAAATTTTATCACAGTTCATTCAAGGTCGGATATTTTGAGTTCTCGAGAGTCAACGACGAATTCAATGCACGTGGCCTGCAGAAGAAATTATCACACAGAGTAAAACACAAACCACAAGGACTCACTTTATAGATAGGCGGAAAATTCATACCTCTTCAGAGAAAAACAACACTCTTTGAAGACCCTCTTGTTTTCTTCTCCAAAACCTCTCTTTAAGAAAATCCGTCAAGAGGGGAGGGGGCAGCTTCCCTCCCTTTTCATTGGAGTAGACATTTCTCAACTCATAGTCGTTCACCAATCCCAATTCAACAACTCATGGTGTAGTTCATATTCCATCTGTAATTGTTTCTACCTGTGCACAGACAATCGCTAATTCATGAGGTCTCATTATCCATGACACATGACACTGAACATCTGCTATCAGATTTGAATGGCAGCTAAGAAACTGAATATTACAAACATCATCGATTATCTTCGCGTTTTTTGAAACAATGTCTACTACAAAGCCGTCAGAGATTGTACCTCAGCCCTAATGCTCAACAGTAGAGCATGTTGTCACTGAACCCGAGTCGGGCATAAATTACATTTGTTATGTAACAGGGTTAATTAGGATATACTCTCCCTTATTTACATATATTACTAGGAAAAAAATCAAGCTGTTTGATTATTAATCCAAAACAATCTGTCCCCTTGCTTTTCAATTCAATGACTGCAACACATGCCTTTAGTGGGAATTGAATACTTCTCTTCTTGTACGATAGTTAAAGAACACTACTACTGACGCACTACTTAATCATAAAAATAATACTATAATTCTCTCGCTCTTAATAACTGTGGTACTATATTTCAGAATTGTAGCATACAAGACGTTAATCTAGGGTGCATCATTGAAGCTTGTTGTACTACAACTACAAGAAAGTAAAATAACTTTCATTTGTTACGTAACAGGATTATTTATGATATCATCATCATAACTGGCTAGACAGACCGTTGTGGGCCTTGGCCTTCTTTAAAAGATCCAGCCAGGTTGTTCTCCTTTTGGCCGTGGACCTCCAGATTTTGATCTTAATAACATTAAAATCAGAGTTTAAACAGTCAAACCTATTTATGATATACTCTCCCTATTTACATATATTATTAGGCAAAAATAAATCAATCTATCCCAATCCTTACTTTGCCTTTCAATTCAATGACTGCAGCACACGCCATTAGTGGGAATTGAATATCTGCCCTCTTGTACAATATTTAGAGAATACTAGTACCGACGCACTACTTGATCATAAAAATAATACAGCAATTCTCTCCCTCTTAATGATGGTGGTACTATGACATTTAACCATTAATATCACTTCTACATTTATCCTGCCTCCTTCTCGTGTGACATTTCCTTAACTTCTTTCCTAACGATGATAAGTATGGTATTATGAAGTGTGATCGCGCTTTTATATGATCAGGATGGTGTATCCGCTATCCTCAGGATATCGGATATATATCTTAATGATATTGTCCAGTCTTGTAGGAAATGTGTAGATGATATTGCTTTCATCTTGTAATAGTAGCGGATGAGTTTAGTTTACTTAAATTATTTCTCGTGGGAATTCATTTATTATAATGATGTGCTAGATAATTTTTTTTTCAGTTTGATCTTTTTTGTGTTTTTAATTCATTTTCATTTTATTTCCATTTTTGTTTATTAATTTATTATTTATAAAAGTAAATTAATAAACAAAAAAAATTGGAGATTAAATGAAAATAAGTAAATTTTTAAACAAAAATGAGCAAAAACAATAAAAAGATAAAAAAAAAAAAAAAAAGAAACGAAAGAGATTTAAATAAACATAAAAAAAAATGCAGCAACTTCTCATTTGCAGTTCAATATAGTATTACTAATTTAAAATAAGTAATTACGAAATATTTGATTTCAACATAATAAACAATTAAAAGTAAAAAAATTTCTTCTAAATATATTTGTAAACGAAAAAAAAAAAGCTTTTAATTGAAATAAATAATTGAGGAACAAGTATTTTACTCTTGAGGAAATGAATGTGAATCTATTTGAATAAAAAAAATACTTTTTTTTTTGTTTAAAGTAATTTTAAAAACATTTTTTCGCTGCGTCGTAGTTTTACTTATCAAAATGAAAAAGGTTTGATTGTATCACAACTAAAATATAGACACAGTATAAAAAAGCAAAAAAAAAAAATTGTTTGTTCCTGCTTTTATTTATATCTAGAGCATTTTAAATAGAAAGTGGCTTGTTGAAATTTTTTATTTTTCAAGTAATAAATAGACACATATAAATGTTTTTGATACTCAAAATATTTTTTTTTTATCTTATAGTCAAATGATTTATGGTAGACAAATTTTTATAAACAGTTAACAGAAATGTTTTCTAATATTATTTCTTCAAATAATTTTAATTATAAAAAGAGCCTTATTCTGTAAATATCATAATATATTTTTTTTTAAACTGCATTCATATTAAGCTAAGCAAAAAAATAAAAAAAATTTGTGCTTTATATAAAACTTTTGATTTCCTTCTTTTCTGGAACAGTAAAATGAAAAAAAAAAAAAACCTGTTAAAATTAATTTTAAGAACTCATTTGGATTTTCGAAAATGTCCGTTTAGAAATAGGAGTTTGCTTAGTAAAAAGTAATTTATAAAATAGTTGTGTTTAGTTTAAACAACATTCTTGTCATGCTGTGTTGGTATAGTGAGGAAAACTTATATCACGAAGACAAATTATAGTATAGAATAAAATATAATTCTTCATTCTCATTTAAAAGTCAGTTAGTTTGAGGCAACGTAGAAAACAATCATCATAAAACTATTAAAGATTTATACCAAAATATTTTAGTATTAAAGTACTAAAATCAATAAATTTCTCTCTCTCTCTCTCTCTCTCTCTCTCTCTCTCTATATATATATATATATATCGTAACGTCTCGGTCTATACTAAACCTATAACGGACCAATTTCGGGATCCTGGGATCATTTTAATTTTTATTTACAAGCACTACATGTAGCAAACCTGAAGCCTATGGTACCAAAGGTCAGAGCGCTAGTCAATTGGCCATTAGGGCGTCCCTATTCTGAACCAAGGCCTTCTGCCTTCTATTTCGAGACAAGAGATGTTTTCTTTTTAGAGGGGTAGTTTTTTTATGTAGGGCTGCCAACTTTACACCCAACACTCTATAGTCTTTTGCGACCGTGACCTACGGCTTAAAGTGGATTCTGAACCACTACAAACATCCATGACACCGCCAGTATTCGAATCCAAAACCTATGGCACCGAGCGCCAGTCACTCAGCCGTCAGGTCCTAATAAATGATATAGTTGGATTAAATATTCTCGTGACTTTTTGTACAAAAGATAAAACCACTTTTGATTTGGTTTGGTTTTTCGCTCTACGTCATTTTGTGCATACCTTTAGGAGAATTAGACCGGGATATACAGTTTAACGGGAATTGAGAACCACTAACAATCATCCATGCCACCGCCAGTATTCGAACCTGAAGCCTGTGGTACCAAATATCAGAGCGCTAGCCAGTTGACCATTAGGCCGCAAAACAATTTTGAAATTATCTACAACCAACCCTGCTATTTAAGATTTACACTCATGTCCATAAATTAAGGATAATGAAGTTCAGGCAAAGAAAGAGACAGAAGCAAAACAAATTTGACTTATTTGTAAAGTCTATTTATTAAACAAAAGGTAAAGAGCAAAAAAAGATGCTATATGTTTGACATAATTAATAAAAATTGCGATTTTTACTCCCTGGAGCAAATTTCAAAAAAAAGAACCTATTTACAAAAAACAGTATAACATGGTTAGTATGATGGTTAATATGGAGTATGTCTCCCGGACGATGCAATACAGGCCTTACAACGCCTAGGCATGCTGAGTATCAAATTATAAATCTGATCTTGGGGGATATTACACCACTCATCAAGCAATGCCCTCCGAAGTTCCGGTTGACAGGTGGGAGGGGGTTGACGGGTTGCAATTCGTCGGCCAAGCATATCCCACACATGCTCTATTGGATTCAAGTCCGGTGAGTATGCTGGCCAATCCATACGGGTGATATCCTCCAATTGAAGGCATTCGTCTACAATGTTTGCACGGTGAGGACGGGCGTTGTCATCCATAAACAGAAATTCAGCACCCACGGCGCCCCGAAACAAACGTGCATGTTGTTCCAGAATGACATCCCGATAGATGTGGCCTGTCATCGTTACATTCAGAACATGCAGGTCAGTTCTGGAACCAAGAATAATTCCTCCCCAAACGAGCCATCTTGCACCACCGTAACGGTGGCGTTCAATGGTGTTCTCTTAGTGGTAACGGGTGCCTGGCGCTCGCCATATGAAAGTCCGGCGAGAATCAGACTGCAAAACTAAACCTGGACTCGTCGGAAAACATCACACAAGACCACTGTTGCGGTGTCCACAACTCTCTACTCCAGGTTAATCGCAGGAGACAGTGAGTTGCTGCAAGTGGAACACATCTGACACATCTACGAGCATATAGACCAATGTGCCCTAAGCATCTGTACACGGTCTGCCTTGAAACTGCCGTACCGGTAGCTGAAGAGAGCTGACGAGACAGGTCTGATGCTGTGCTCCGTCTGTTTCTTTTGGCAGTAACTGCTAAATACCGGTCCTCATTCGGCTTTGTAACTCGGGGGCGACCTGTGCTGTAACATCTACTCGCATTACCATCCTCTTGGAATCGTTGCCAAACCCTGGAGATGACACTCTGGGCGATCCCAAGTTCCTCGGATACTTCCAGCTGGGTACGTCCATATTCCAGACGTCCGATAATTCTACCACGAAAAAAATTATCCAAATGCTTCCTTTGTGCCATAACTGTGCGGTTATTGCACTGAAAGGCTTTTAAAGCGCCTGTGAACAATTCTGCCACCATTCCTTATATAGTCCTCTCTTACACTTTCGTCATTGTGACGTACTATGCGCGCCATCTGGTGGTTTCCTGTAATTTGCATATTCTTCTTCAAGATGTGTGTGATAATTGTACAGGTGAAATTTTTATTTTAGAGTTCAATTTCTGTGTGATTCTGAATTATCCTTAATTTATGGACATGAGTGTATATCATATATTTTATATTTCTGTTAAGTTTGGGATAATTTATTTTCTGCTTAATAGAAATAATGCCTGTTTAACCTATAATAACCTGTTTAACATAATGCTTATTTAACCCATCATAACCTGTTCAACCTATAATAACCTATTTAATCTAATAATAAAAATGCCTGTTTAACATATAATAACCTGTTTAACATATAATAACCTGTTTAACATATAATAACCTGTTTAACATAATGCCTGTTTAACCTATAATAACTTGTTTAACATAATTCCTCTTTAACCTAATAATAAAAATACCTGCTTAACATAAGGCCTGTTTAACCTAATGACAAAAAAATGTCTGTTTAATCTATATTAACCAGTTTAACATGAATCCTGTTTGTGCTGTAATAACCTGTTTAACCTATAATTACCTGTTTAACATAAATCCGGTTTCATCTAATAATAAAAAATGCCTGTTTAACCTATACTAACCTGTTTAACATAAACCCTGTTTAAGCTGTAGTAACCTGCGTAACCTAATAATAAAATGACTGTTAAACTGTTAAACCTATAATAACCTGCTTAACATAATGCCTGTTTAACCTATTTGTGCTCCAAAGTTCGAGAATCAGTATGTTGATTTACAAAACATTTCTATATCACATTTTTCTAAATTAATGCATTAAATTTGCAAAAATATAAATTCGATAACAATTCTAATCTCAAATAAAAAGACCCAAAAGCTATTTCAAATAAAATAAGCTGGCTACTCCTTAATAAAAAGAACAAAAATAACTAACCGCGTATATATTTTTCTTCAGTGACATTCTTCTCTAAAGAAGGAAACGGCAGAGTTTATCGATTGATACGTTGAGGAATTATAATAAAAATGTCTTTTTACCTATAATAACCTGTTAAACATAATGCCCGTTTAACCCATAATAACCTGTTTAACCTATAATAAACTGTTTAATATAATGACTATTTAACCTATAATAACCTGTTTAACATAATGGCTATTTAACCTATAATAACTGTTTATAACATAAATCCTGTTTAACTTAACAATAAAAATGCCTGTTTAACATAATGCCTTTTTAACCTATAATAGCCTGTTTAATATAACAGGCTATTATAGGATTACAGCCTGTTTAATATATTATAATAGGATGTTTACAGGCTATTATAACATAATGCCTGTTTAACCTATAATAACCTGTTTAACATAATGCCTGTTTAACCTAATAATAAAAATGTTTTTAACCTATTTGTGCTCCAAATTTCGAGATTCGGTATTTTGATTTATTTATAAAACATTTCTATATCGTATTTTTTCAAATTAATACATTGAATTTGGAAAAATATTAATTTGATATGAAAACCTTATCTGAAATAAGAAAGGAGAAAAAAATGAACTATTTCAAATAAAATAAGCCGACTACTCCTTAATAAAAAGGAAAAAATAAACCAACCGCGTATATATTTTTCTCCAGTGACACTCTTATCTGGGGAAGGAAACGGCAAAGTTTATCGATCGCCATGTTGAGGAGACGTAAAAGATTTGGGAGGCGAAGAAACAGGAAACATATGTGTAAGTTAAAGCGTTCATATTTACCTCGTAAATCATTCCTTTTTCGAAATGGCACCATATGAGCCGGCTGCCAAATAGATTCCACTGGTGTTAAAGCAAGAATATTTTTAGCCTGGATTTCAAGAGATCTTTCTGTTGCTCTAGAAGGAAATAATCTTACAAGTATGATCTGCACAGAAGGAGTACTTAAATAAAAATAAAAAATGAAAAATTTCGTTGCAAAATTAAAAAAAAAAAATCTTACAAGTATGATTTACAGAAAGATTTGTTCTACACATCTGAAGTTTTAAAATGAAAACAGGAATGGGCTTTTTGAAGTGAATTTGAGGTGCTGAAATATTGCAGTTTAGGTTATTTTTATTAAAATGCAAATGATTCGAAACTAAAACTATTACATTTGATAAATTGGATTAAATATTTTGGAGTTCCGTTTTTACTTCGTGGTGAAATGTCAGTTATAAGTGAATGATTTATTAAGTTTTGGAATGAAATAAAAGATAGAAATAACCAATTTTAACTAAACAGTATAAATTACTTTTGTAAAAAAATTTATGTCCAATGATATTTAAAATCAACAGAACTTTTTGAATCTCTGTTATAATCAACTAATTAAAATTATAATAATAATATAATGCTTATAATAATAAATTTGTGTACCCAACACAGTTTGGAATTTGGTATTTCTGATATAAATTCTTTTTCTACTATCATATGACAGGCTTTGGTTTCGAATCCTGGCGGTGCAATGGATGTTTGTGAGTGGTTCGGAATCCACGTTAAACTGTAGGTCTCGGACTAATTAGCCTAAAGTGTGCACAAAATGACGGAGAGCGGCAAACCAAACCAATCTATCACATGTGATATTTTGTGGTAGAAATATTCATTGGGGCCTGATGGCCGAGTGACTACTGATCTGGCGTCACAGGTTTCGGGTTCGAGTCTCGGCGGTGCCCTGGATGTTTGTAGGGGTTCGAAATCCACTTTAAACCGTAGGTCCTGGTCTAATATGAGTGTTGGACTTAGGACAGACAACCCTACCTAGCAAAAAGTAAATATCTCCTGTATCGAAATCTGCCAGAAGGCTGACGGCCCACCGTGGGGCTGTTGCGCCATTCAAGAAGAAGTATTCCTTAAACAAAAATGCTAAGTTATGAAAAAGGTTCATATGTTGCAATACTATCTGGAGCGAAAGGTCCATCCCTTTTAGATTCAAATTTTCAATTTTTCATTTTATTTATAAATCTAAAATTAAAAATTCATACATAAAAAATTTAGAATGCTCAGGATTTACAAAAGAAGTATAATTAAGTTTAAATGTGATTGTCATTTATAGTATATAATGCTCTCACAATGTTGTTAGTCTACAGTTACTCTTTTACAACGACATACCATCCTGGGAATACTATACTGCTTTCATTATTTTTCCACATCTCACCACCACCACAATGAAAAAAATGTTAATGCGAGATATTCTATTCTATTCTATTCGTCCTCAATGACCTCTTTAAGCGGCCTAATGGCCAATTGGCTGGCTCTCTAGCCATTGGTACCATAGGCTTCAGGTTTGATTCCTGGCTGTAGCATGGATGTTTGTGAGCGGTTCGAAATCCACATTAAACTGTAGGTCCGAGTCTAATTAGCCCAAAGTGCGCACAAACTGACAGAAGAGCAACAAATCAATCAAACAAACATTCCCCTCTTACAACCCCATACCAAATTGGGGGTACTGCTTTCAATTACTTTTCCGCATTTTTACCGTCACCACAATGAAATAACAGAGAGTTTTTGCATAACGTTTTTTTATCGTCCGATATTTTTCTTCCTAGCCCATAGGAAACATTGTACCTATTGCGCATGCGTATCTGTAATACTTCACTACTGATCTATTCCTATGAGCATGCGCGCCAGGGAGAAAAAAATATCGGACGATAAAAAAACGCTATGCAAAAAAACTCTAATGTTAATGCGAGACAATAGAGAGTTTTTGCATATCGTATTTTTATCGTCCGTTAGCTTTTTTTTTCTGGCGCGCATGCTCATAGGAAATTGCGCATGCGTATCTGTAATAATGTTTCCTATGAGCATGCGCGCTAGGGAGAAAAAATGTATCGGACGATAAAAATACGGTATGCAAAAACTATACTCTATTCATCCTCAATTACCTCTTTACAACCACACACCATCCTGGGAGTACTGCTTTCGTTATTTTTTCCTCATTTAACCGCCACCACACTGAAAAAAATGTTAATTCGATACATTATACTCTAATCAGCATCAAGTCTAGCCGTTTTATAAAACAGTGAACGCATTGCACTATTGAGAATCGAAGCCTCATTGGAAAATCGAATCCTCATTTGAGAATTGAACCCTAACTAACATGCTGGGCACTATTAGTGATATCGAGTAGTAGTAAAATTTAGGATGGTGTTAACTTTAAATTATTTTCAAATTCTGCTAATAGTGAGATTCAATTTCAAATATATGTTTTTTGCATTATATGATAACATTGGTAATTTGAATATCTCAAATCAATATAACATAGTTAATATTCCTTTACATATTAATATTCAGATTTATGTAATTATATATTTGGACAAGAGGAAATTAAATTTTTTTTTTCATGAAATTAAAAGTTTATTTTCATGCAACAAAATTTCAAAGTATGGTATATTAAAAAATCGAAAATACCGAAAAAAATAAGATTTAAAAAAAAAAAAAAAAAAAATACCAAATGTAACTTATAAAATGGGTTGCTTGATTTGCGTTAGTATGAATTCATAACAAAATCTTGGAGAAATGTTTAAGTTATATTTCCTTGAAAGAATCAAGACCTTTAAAAACAGAAACTAGCTGGCCAGCACTCTGTCCTTTGGGGCTTCAGGTTCGAATCCTGGCGGTGGTATGGATGCTTTTTATGGTTCGAAATTCACATTAAACTATAGGTCTCCGTGTAATTTAGCCCAAAGTGTGCACAAAGTGACAGTAGAGCGATAAATCTAACCAACAGAAACTATTAAATTTAATTCGAGATTTGCATGCCAGCAAGGAATTATCTTCCGTAATACTTCAAACAATATTTTGATGGCAACGGTAAATTAAATATTTTATCTTAATTTAACTATTTAGCAATTTTGCTTTTTTTTACGAAAAGAATTCTAATTAGTTTCATTTAGTTTTTGCACCACGGTCATTTTTTGCACACTTTGGACTAATTACCTATAGTTTAACATGGGGTCCTACAGTTTAACATGGATTTCATACCACTGTTAAACCACCTGGGGACTGATGATATCATTTGGAGAAAGAAAAACTAAAATGTATTCATACATATTAAGTTCAAATTCATGAAAAAACATGTTTTCATTATTTGGTTTTATGTTATGTATTCCGTCACGTTTGCATTTTATCCGTAAATGTTCTCCTATTTTAAAAGTTGGAAGTGATTAAAAGGTTTTGTCAAGCTAACATTTATGTTCGTTGTCCATGGCTTAGTGATGCGAAAAAATGAATTAATATTATGGTATTTAAACTTGAGCTTTATTTGTGGATGAACTGGATAAAATTTTTGGAAGTAGCTCAAAATATATAGCAAAACGTTTAGCACTGGCACACATAAAAAAAAAGGAAATTAAAATATTTATCAAAAAGAAGTTAAAGTAACTTTAAATTCCTTTTTTAATAATGAAACATGTCATCAAAATGTGATGACATAAAAAAAACCAGCGTGGATCGATGGGTATCAGCAGATAAGGAAATCAGAATAAATCGATTCGGAGAAGCAAAACAAAACCAAGCACGATAAAGATACGAAATGAAAAACGAGTTGATCGACTACTATAAAAAGAAACTTATAAAAATACTTATCAAATGGAAAGGGGGGGATAATACTATAAATAATTCATGAATCAAAAGGAAACCCAGAACCGATCTTCATAAGAATTTACCGCAGAAAAATTCTTATAAAAACAAGTCATTCCTACTAAAAGCATCCGAATATCATCAGAAGCAAAATGTTGACCAGAGATGTCCAATCTTTTAATTTTCCTTTTAAACCGCATTTGAAAGAAAAACAAGTAATATAAAAAATTTTTTTTTAAGTCGATTCCTACTTTTTTTCACTCTATTGTAGAAAGTCCTTTATAAATATTTTTCATTCATTTTTTAAGGTTATCTGGCGCCATCTATTGGTAAATACATGCAACTTAAATCCAAAAAAACTAAGATTAATTAATTAAATTTAATCAATTAATTCATATTTGAAAAAACTGTATTAACATCCAGTGTCATCCACTACAAGTTCAAAAAAAAATGTATTTGAACTTGAGTGGATGAATAAAATGTATTTTATGAACGATTGAAAATTTGAATAAGATATAAATAGGGAGAGTGTGAGCTAATAGTAGCAATTAAATAACTACTTTTGTCTGTAGTCGCCAATGAAATATATTATTTTAAAGGCAGATAACAAACAGATAATTTTGTGAAGTACTAAAAAATTGGATGAAGGACTTGAATTAGTTTTAGTGCATAAAAGAATACAGATTGAAAATACAAAGGTCTTACAAAAGGACACAAACAAAAAAAAAAACAATTGCATTTTATAACATGTTTTTATACATTTATATGAAACTAGAAGATATGATCCGGCGTTGTTTAGCTACATGAGATTAAGTATATTTAGATTTGGTAAATTTTATTACAAAAAATAACAATGAAATAGGCACATTAGTATTTGACAAATTGTAAAGGAAATTTCTTTCTGAATAATTATTTATAAATAAAAAGAATTGCGAAAATTAAATTTAAATTAACCTATATAATTAAAAACATCTACCAGCAGGCAACGGCCTTGGCCCACCATGGGGCTGTTGCGCTATTGTAGAAGAATATAATCAAACATTTAAAACGAACAAAAATATATTAAAAGAAGACAATCTCATAAATTTCAAAAAAATTCTAAAGACACATAAGAAACTACAGAAAACTATAAATCACACCACTAGATAGTACGACGAAAATAAAGTTTTTATTAAGTTAAAAATTCAAACGATGTTAAACAATTAACTAGTCAATTGTATTGAAGTCAATAGCGCTCGGTACCACGGGTTTCGAGTTCGAGCCTCAGCGGTGCCATGCATGTTTGTAGTGGTTTGAAATTCATTTTAAACCGTAGGTCCCGGTCTAATAGGATCGTAGAGCGTAGTGAGGAAAATGTTACTCTAGTCCATACCATATCTTCAAGCTACTCTTGTTTCCTGGGTAGTGCTAAATGAATAACACCGGAGCTGACCTTGCTATGGCATAAATGTAACTGTCTCTGTATTGTCAGCTGCATTAGAATAAAAAAACTATTAAACATCGATGGATTATTCGCCAGATTCGAATCTGAAGCCTGTGGTACCAAAGGCCAGAGCTCTAGCCAATTGGCCATCAGGCCGCATGAGTTCTATTTTCATTTAGGCAAGGTTATTTAAATTTTAAAAAATTCTTCTTTGATTTATTTGCAAAACTTTTTTTTTTGATTAAGTTAAAAAATAGTTAATACAAACAACGGTTTTAAAATTTAAATTATGTTTGAAAATAGATTTATTTTTGATATTGTTGGAATTTGGATGCTGATTTTCCTTTATTTACATTTGATATTACATTTATAATTTTAATAAGCATATACATTAATAAAGGAAATTACAAAAGTAATTAATTAAACATAGAATTTTATCTTCTTATACGTTCCAAGAGAGCACAATATTTGGAATCAAAATATTCTAATAGTTATTTTTATCATAATAAGAAATGGAATACGATTTTTTTTTAAGAATAAAAGGCAAAAAAACATGCTTACCTTAAAAGAAAGCTCTCTTTAAATTGCTTTCCTTTTCAGAAATGGTCTTAGAAATTTCCTATGCTTAGAACTAAAAGGTTCTTTCCTTCGCCATTATTCCGAAGTTGCGCAAAGAAAAAGCTCGTCAAATATTGTTCCTTCCGAGAATAAAATGAAAAGAACTTTTCGCCATGAAAAATCCTTTTGAAAGCGAAGCCGGCATTGTTTTTGATAACATTAACGTGTAATTTAACAATGAAAGAACGTTTAAACTCGGTTCTTAACAACGCTGATGATTAATTTTGTGTTCCCGTTAGAGAAAGGACTTTTTTGTAATTACAAAATGGTAATGATGAATATATTTTGCAACTTTTAGAGGAAGAATATTATGCAGCGCGAGCCATAAAGTTTCGAATGTTTTTTTAGATAAAATGATTTTAATATGGTATGTGATATATAGTTGTGGAAAATTCCTTTATTATTATAGTTTTTTTAAAAGAAGCGAAGTAAATTGCAATGGAATAAATACATTTTAGAATAAATTAACATTTAATGTAGACAAGATTTCATGATTTATATTTGTTCTAAATATGATTAACTTAAAACACTTTTTACACAGAGAAAAGTACCAATACATATCATTTCACATGAGTTCAAAAATTAGTTAAAATAATTCCATCGAATTAATCTTTCGATATAAAGTTTTTCGAAATAATAATAATAATTAAAAAGTCGTTCTCCTTAGTATTTGGCGGCCAGATAGCCAATCGGTTAGAGGTCTGTTCTTTGGTACCACAGGTTTAAGAAATGAAATGCGATATTTTTACATAAGAGAGCAAGATATTTGAAATCGGGAATATTTTCATAGTTATTTTTCGCATAATAAGAAATGGAATGCGATATTTTTTTTAAAGAATAAAATGCAAAAAAATACTTACTTTAAAAGAAAGTTCTCTTTAAATTGCTTTCCCTTTCCTGAAAAGGATTTAGAAATTTTCTATGCTTTGAACCAAAAGCTTCTTTCCTTCGCCATTATTCCGAAATTGCGCAAGGAAAAGCGCGCCAAATATTGTTCCTTCCGGGAATAAAATGAAAAGAACTGTTGCCATAAAAAATCCTTTTGAAAGCGAAGCCGACATTGTTTCTAATAACATTAACGTGCAATTTAGCAATGGAAGGAGGGAAGAACGTTAAAACTCGGGTCTTAACAACACTGATGATTAATTTTGTCCTACCCGTTAGAGAAAGGACTTTTTGTAATTACAAAATGGCAATGATGAATATCTTTTGCAACTTTTAGCGGAAGAATATTATGCAGCGCGAGCCATAAAGTTTTGAATGCTTTTTAGATAAAACGATTTTAATATGATATATAGTTGTGGGTAAATTCATTTATTACTATAATTTTTTAAAACAAGCGAAGTAGATTTCAATAAATACATTTTAGAATAAATGAACTTCTAATGTAGACATTTAAATTTTTGTGATTTATGTTTCTTTCTAAATATGATCAGCTTAAATTATAATTTACACAGCAAAAACTTACTAATACATAACATGATAGATGTGTTTAAAAAATAGTTAAATCACTTCCATCGAATTAATCTTTGGATATAAAGTTTTTCGAAATAAAATAAAAATGTTTTTCTCCTTGATAATTGGAATCCTGGCGGTGGCATGGATGTTTGTTAGTAGTTCGAAACCCCGTTAAACTGTAGGCCCATGTCTAATTAGTCCAAAGTGTGCTAAAAACGACCGTAGAGCGACAAACCAATTCTTTAACATATTTTTAAAACTTTTTAAATTAAGTTAAAAAATACAAACAATGGTTTTAAAATTTAAATTATATTTGGAAATAAGTTTTATTTTTATATTTTCGGAATTTTGATGCTGATTCTCTTTTTACTTACATTTGACTTGATAATTTTAATAAGCATATACAATATTAATGAAAAATAAAAAATAATAATTAAATATAGAATTTAATTTTGTTTTACGTTATAAAAGTACAAGATATTTGAAATCAAAATATTCTCACAGTTATTTTTGTCATAATGAGAAATGGAATGCGATAAATGCTTACCTTAAAAAAGCTCTCTTTAAATTGCTTTCCTTTTCTGAAATGGATTTAGAAAATTTCTATGCTTAGGACCAAAAAGCTTCTTTCCTTCGCCATTATTCCGAAGTTGCGCAAGGAAAAAGCGCGTCAAATAGTGGTCCTTCCGAGAATAAAATGAAAAGAAATTTTACCATGAAAATCCTTTTGGAAGCGAAGCCGGCATTGTTTTTGATAACATTAACGTGTAATTTAGCAATGAAAGGAGGAAAGAACGTTAAAACTCGGCTCTTATCAACAGTGATGATTAATTTTCTGTTGCTGTTAGAGAAAGGACTTTTTGTAATTACAAAATGGCAATGACGAATATCTTTTGCAACTTTTGGCGGAAGAATATTATGCAGCGTGAGCCATAAAGTTTCGTATGCTTTTTTTAGATAAAACGAATTTAATATAGAATGTGATGTATAGTTGTGGTAAATTCATTCATTATTATGGTTTTTTTTTAAAAGAAGCGAAGTAAATTGCAATGGAATAAATACATTTTAGAATAAATTAACATTTAATGTAGACATTTAACAAGATTTTGTGATTTATTTTTTTTTTCTAAACATGATCAGCTTAAATTATTATTTACATAGCAAAAAAGTATTAATACATAACATAGAGGATTTTTTCAAAAAATTAGTTAAATCATTTCCATGGAATAAATCTTTAAATATAAAGTTTTTCGAAAGGAATTAAGAAATGTCATTCTCCTCGATGTTTGGTGGCCTCATGGCCAATAGGCTAGCACTCTGGCCTTAGGTACCACAGGCTTAGATTCGAATCCTGGCGGTGGCATGGATGTTTGTTAGTATTTCGAAATCCCCGTTAAACTATAGATCCCGGTCTAATTAGCCCAAAGTGTGCACTAAATGACTGTAGAACGACTAACCTAACTAAGTATAATTTTAATAAACATACACAATACTAAAGAAAATTTTTTAAAGAATTAATTAAATATAGAATTTTATCCTATTAAGTTTTATAAGAGAGCAAGATATTTGAAATCAAAATATTGTCATAGTTATTTTTGTCATAATAAGAAATGGAATGCGATATTTTTTCTAAAGAACAAAAGGCAAAAAAAATGCTTACCTTAAAAGAAAGCTCTCTTTAAATTGCTTTCCTTTTCTAAATGGGCTTAGAAATTTTCTATGCTTAGAACTAAAAGCTTCTTTCCTTCGTCATTATTCCGAAGTTGCGCAAGGAAAATGCACGTCAAATAGTGTTCCTTCCGAGAATAAAATGAAAAGAACTTTCGCCATGAACAATCCTTTTGAAAGCGAAGCCGGCATTGTTTTTGATAACATTAACGTGTAATTTAGCAGTGAAAGTAGGGAAAGAACGTTAAAATTTGGGTCTTAACAACACTGATGATTGATTTTGTCTTCTTGCTAGAGAAAGGACTTTTTTGTTATTACAAAATGGTAATGATGAATATCTTTTGCAACTTTTAGCGGAAGAATATTATGCAGCGCAAGACATAAAGTTTCGAATGTTTTTTAGATAAAACGATTTTAATATAGCATGTGAGATATATTTGTAGTAAATTCATTCATTATTATAATTTTTTTTTAAAGTAGCGAAGTAAATTTCAATGGAATAAATACGTTTTAGAATATATGAACATTTAATGTAGACGTTTAACAAGATTTTATGATTTATTTTTTTTTTCTAAATAGGATTAATTTAAAACGTTTTTTACACAGAGAAAATATTCTTACGTAAAATGGCAGATGTGTTCAAAAATTAATTAAATCATTTACATCGAATAAGTCTTTGAATATAAAGTTTTTCGAAATAAAACAAAAAATGTCGTTCTCCTTGAATAGTTGAGAAGCCTTATGGCCAATTGACTAGATCTGTCTGGCATTTGGTGCCACATGCTTCAGGTTAGATTCCTGACAATAGCATGGATGTTTGTTAGTGGTTCATAATCCACGTTAAACTGTAGGTCCCTGTCTAATTAACCATAAGTGGGCAAAAAATGACCGTAGAGCACCATCCAAACCAAACCAAACCTATTTGATTGGCCTGATCGCCAAATAGTTAGCGCTCTGTCTGGCCTTTGGTACCACAGGTCTTCAAGTTTGAATTCTGGTGGTGGCAGGGATATTTGTTAGTGGTTCGGAATCTATGTTAAACAGTATGTCCCGGTCTATTCAGCCTAAATTGTGCAAAAATGGCAGTAGAGCGACAAACCTAACCAAACATTGATATTTGAAATTTGAATATGTGTAATCATATATTCGTTTATTGAATGATTCAGCGGATACAGTGTGTGTAGAAAATACGTAAACAATGTCAATTTATAATCAGAAGCACTTTTTTTATTATTGAATAGAAGATGCCTTTACAGGGAAAAAATTATAAATTTTTTTTTTCAAAAACTACTTGAAATTCAATTCGACGAATTCACAGTGGACGAAACTAATTGAAATTCAATTCGACGAATTGACGAATTCCCGTCTTGTATTTTTCAAGTGTTGGCGACGGATGACGGAAATTCACGCCATTTGCTGAGACGTCAACCATTACTGAATATATGAACCACTTTTTTTACATAATAATTTTTGCCCTACAATATAGCAAAAAATCTGAGTTTAACGTGAATGGTTATTATTTTGAAAATATTAAAAAATACTGTTTACAAAAAGTGGTTAATATAATCCATAATGGTTTGCATCTCTGCAAATGATGTGAAATTCTGCCAATTGTCGCTAGCAGTTGAAAGAATAAAAGATGGGAATTCACGTTTCACATCAACAAAGTGTTAAAAATTTACAAAAATATGCTGGAATTCATGCTATATACTTTTCACTGCATACCGTCTTCAATTGTTAAAATAGTTATCAAAATACTTATACATTTTTATTTAAAAGTTTAAATAAAACTTAAGTATAATGACATTTGAAGGGGTAAAAACCGCTCATACAAGCGAAAAATGTAATTTATCGTCTGATTTACAATCGTTTTATAAAAATGAAAACATATAAATTGTTTTAGATGTTTTCCAAGACGTATGTTGAATTCCTTACGAATTCCTTTTTTTTGCTATTTTCTTATATATTTGAAGTATAACTCTTAGAAATGGGCTGGAAATGTTTGAAGATTTCTATTTCCGAAAATGAACGAATTTTACAACTTTATAAAAAAAAAAGTAAAGTTTTAAACAAAATTTAAATTTTTTTGGTAAATCGTATTGAACCATACAGTCAATAATTAAAAATTAGATTATTTTACAAATTTCTTGAAACCTCGATGATCAACCATCCTTCATGTAAGGCTGTCTGATAAGTGTGGCCTAATAAAGAAAACACAATTTTATTTTAGGCAAATGCAATTTTATTTTTAAACATATTCTATCTCCATAGAATGATTCTAACTGTCTTCTAACTTTTTACTCGAAATATTGCAGTTTCTGTAATCAACTAAAATACTCTTCAGTTTCACATTTAATTTCTTCATTTGAATGTAAACTCTTGTCTCTGAGCCATCTTTTCGAATTGAGGAACATATAATAGTTGCAGGAGCCAAATATGATAAATACGATTGGTGGTCAAGCAATTCATATAGAAATTTGTCATCGGTTTCATTGATCTGTGTGCCAGCGCTTTCTCTTGATAAAACAGGACCTTTTCTCCCACTAAAAGAGGTCGTTTTTTCTTTATATCTTTGTCCAATTTGTTCAAAAATGATGCATAATATTCTCCTGTTACCTTTCTGAAGAAAATCAAATATTATTATACCATGTCCCTAAAAATAGTTGTCTTGTCCTTTCTGGCTGATTGCTGCTTTCTTGGTTTCTTTCACCAGCTGAAACACGTTGTTTTGCTTGCTGACCTGATTCAGGAGTATTGTGGTGAATCCATGGTTCATCATTTGTGATGTACTGAAGAAGAAATTCTGCATCATTATGCAAAAACTGTTTAAAATAGCATTGAGAAGCGCAAAAACTTTATGTTTTTGATTCACTATGAGCTGACGTGGTACTCATCGCGCGCATAGCTTTTCCATATGCAAGTCTTCCTGTAAAATACTGCCCACTTGTTCTTTTTAAATGTGTATAGAATTAAAGAATAAATATCTGGTTATAAATATCATTTAAAAAGTTCATTTCTAAATATCCAAATTCGAATTGAACAACTTAAAATAAATTGGATTGTTGTTAATTTGATTGCATTTGATTGTTGAATTTATTAGTAATCAATATGAGTCTTTTTTCTATAAGCGTAAGTGTTTGAATATGAAAGCAATTTCTCCATTAGAAATATCATTCACTGGGTTAAATAATTCACAAAAATACAATTAATCTAAAATTTCTATTCGTTTAAAAAATGCAATCTTTATCTCCTCGAATTCGCAATTATGGCGAAATTTAATCTAAATAATAACGTTCGCAATTCAATTTACCAACAAAATTTCTTTTCCATTTTTATTGAAAATAAGATAGCAAAAATCAAATTTTCTATTCCTACCCAATAGAATTTATTCCCAAACGAACGCTGCCACATAGATAAACGACATTTGCGAGTGAAAGATTCCACACATAAACTTCGAACCCAAATCCCATAATTCTACACTCACTTTCTATAGAGAGGAAACGCACAGAAATTGGCGGCCTTCTGGATTGAAACCATCTCATTTGGCACCACAAAAATCAAGGCCGCGAATACGAGCGGTGATCAATAGCTAAAAGGAGACTTGCTTCTCTGAGACAGCAGTCAGCTCTGGCTTACTGTCTAAAAATCACTATTTAATTATTATTACTCATTACAGAAGTTCATCGGAATTATTTCTCAGATTGTTTTATTTCCAATGGCAGATTATGAACAGTTACAGCAAAAAAAGAACAACGAAAAAAAAAAAAAAAAAACCTTCCAACATACAACAACAACATTATAACAAAACATGCTGAAACCGAGTTTATTAATCTAACAATAATGCCATTGCAGATCTTTTAGCTGCTAAAAAGTGCTACCAAGTGCACCACGGGAAGGTATATCTTCTGCAGATTGCATCAAATATTAAAATTTTAGATATAAGTCAATCACTTTAGAAAACTGAAAAATATTGAAAAAAATATTGCATTATCTAATTTTGAAATTAGCCAATATCTAAAATAATTAAATATACTGATTTTAATAGAAGAAGAACATTTATTTAACTAACTACTTATTGAAAATATTATGTTGCATATATTTGCATAATTTATTGTAAACGTTTGCTTTGTCCTTCTACGGTCCTTTTTTGCACACTTTAGGCTAATTAGACTACAGTTTAACGTGGATTGTGAACCACTAACAAACACATATGTCACAGCCAAGATTCGAACCTGAAGCAGAGTTCTAGCCAATTGGCCATCAGGAAGCTTTATTGTAGAGGAGAATATAATATATTAAAAGGAAATCACTACATCCCAAATCAATTTTGTTAATTCTGGCTTTGACCTTTTTTTTTTCTGTCAGTTGCTTTTATGACTTACAATTATGTAATAAAACCTAATCTATTACAATTATCTAAAAAAAGAGATGTCATATATTTTTACAATACTTAAAATGAGATGTCATATGTTTTTCACAATTGCATTTCAGAACAAGTTTGAATAGAGAAATTTAAATTAATTTATAAAAATTACAATTTCGTAACATATTTTTAAGTATTTGTTTTTCGTATTTCGTTTTCTTTTCTTATATTAAGTCCTTTACAATAAAGAAAGGTGAAAAAGTCGTTAGTGAAGATCTATAAACACACACATATGACGAAAATTTCATTAAAAAAAGTAAATTTGTAAAAATAATAGCAAAAAAAAAAAAAAAATTTAATTAATAAAACAATAATAAAAAAATTCTTAAAAAAAAAGTAGATTTGGCAAATAAAATAACCAAAAGAAATATTTAATATAAAATCAAAAATATCATTTCAAAAATTCATTTTGAATATTCTAATTCCAAAAGAAGATGGTTGGAAATACAAATAAATAAAGCAATTTTAAATAAGTTGGATTATATATTAATTAGATGGCACTTGAACTATGAATTTATTAGTAAGCATTATTGAATACTTCTCATGTATGAATGTTAATATGGAAGCATTTTTTGAACAGAAAAATGATTCAAAGGATTAAAAAGGTCACAAAAATTATAAAGCTAAAAAAATGAAATCTTTATTCATTAGAATGTCACGATATTTAATCTAAATATCGTGACATTCTCCGCAAAATAATTCAATTTCCATACAAAACCGCTCTCAATTTTGCTGAAAATGAGATAACCAAACCAATTTCCCACCGCCGCGAACTTACTCTCAAACGAACGCTTTCAAATAAATAAACGTCATATACGTGTGACACGTTCCACACATAAACTTTGAACCAAAATCCCGCCATTCGAAACTGAATCTCGTTAGAGAGAAAAAACACAAAAACCTGACAGCCCTCTCGACTGGAGCCATCTCATTTGGTTCCACCGTATCAAGAGTAGGAGCGAAAATCAATAGCGAAAAAGGAAGGTTTGATTCTCTGACACAGCAGATTCTGACGTCTTGGAAATGAATCCAGGGGGGAAATTTAAGAGGTTAATCTGGAGAAAATATCCACTTGGCGATTTTGTTTTTAATACTTAATTATCTTTTGATGGGGAAATTAAGTTGCTCTTCTGATTAGTTACTTTTTTTCCAAGAAATTTGAGCGTTATTTGAATTAGCTGATGCTGATGACTTTATGTTTGTGACAGATTATTGTGAGTTGATGAATTAAAGCGAGCTAATTATATACGAGTAGATTAATGATGCTATCTACAGCGAAATGGCTTCAATGTCATTGGCATTATTATTATTTTTTGCAATGTGAATAGCAATTGGTATTATTATTGTTATTGCTTTTTTGCAATGTGAATAGCAATTGGTATTATTACTATTATTTCTTTTTTGCAATATGAGTAGCAATTGTATTATTATTATTATTTTGCAGTGTAAATAGCAATCGGTATTATTATTATTTCTTTTTTGCAATGGGAATAGCAATTGGTTTTTTTTATTTTTTTTTATGTTGTGAATAGCAATTGTTATTATTGTTATTATTTCTTTTGCAATGTGAATAGCAATTGGTATTATTATTATTACTTTCTTTTTGCAGTGTGAATAGCAATTGGTATTAGTATTTTTATTAGTATTTAGCGAAAAGGAAGGCTTGATTCTGCGAGACAGTAGATTCTGACTGCTTGGAAATGAATCCAGGGGGATTTTAGAGGTTATTTTGGAGAAAATATCCACTCGGCAATTTTGTTTTTTTATACATTATAAAATCTTTGATGGGGAAATTAACTTTCTGTTATAATTTGTTACTTTTTTCTAACAAATTGAAGTGATTTTTAATTAGCTGATGACTTTATGTTTGTGACAGATTACTGTGAGTTGATGAATTATGGATGGTAATTATTTATGCGTAAATTAATGATGCTATTTACTGCGAAATGGCTTCAATGTCACTCGTATTATTATTATTATTACTATTATTTTGCAATGTGAATAGCAATTGATATTATTATTATTATTTTGCAATGCGAATAGCATTTGATATTATTATTATAATTAATATTATTATTTTGCAATGTGAATAGCAATTGATATTATTATTATTATTTTGCATTGGGAATAGCAACTGAATTATTATTATTATTATTATTTTTATTTGCAATGTGAATATAAATTGGTATTACTATTATTATTGTTTGAATTTATCAATAAACATTACTGAATGCATCTCAAGTATGAGTCGTATTATAGAAGTATGTTTTCATTATAAAAATGATTCACCGGGATAGATATATCACAAAAATACAATTAATACAAAATTTTTAGTGGCTAAAAAATATAATGTATCTACAAAAAAAAAAAAAAAATATATATATATATATATACTTACTCGAATGCCACGATAATTTATCTAAATACTGACTTCCGCAAAATAATTCAATTTGTATATAAAACCGCTCTCCAATTTTGCTGAAAATGAGATAACCAAACCAATTTCCCACTGCAGCGAACTTATTCTCAAACGAACGCTATCAAATAAATAAACGACATATACGTGTGACACGTTTCATACATAAAATTTGAACCAAAATCCCCTAATTCGAGACTGAATCTCGTTAGAGAGGAAAAAACACAAAAAAAGTGACAGCCCTCTCGACTGGAGCCATCTCGTTTGGTTCCACCGTATCAAGTCCAGGAGCGAAGATCAATATCGAAAAAGGAAGGCTTGATTCTGTGAGACAGCAGATTCTGACGGCCTGGAAAGGAAACCAGGGGGAATTTAAGAGGTTAATGTGGAGAAAATATCCACTTGGCGATTTCATTCTTAATACTTCATGAACCCTTTAATGGAGACATTAATTTGCTCTTCTGATATGTTACTTTTTCCAAGAAATTTGTGCGATTTTTAATTAGCTGGGGACTTTATGTTTGTGACAGATTATCGTCAGTTGACGATTTAAAGCAAAGCTAATTATTTATGCGTATGTTAATGATGCTGTGTACAGCGAAATTGCTTCAATGTCTTTGATATTATTATTATTATTTTGCAATGTGAATAGCAATTGGTATTATTATTATTTTGCAATGTGAATGGCAATTGGTGTCTTTATTATTATTATTTTTTTGCAATATGATTATAATTATCATTATTTATTAGTAGTAGTAGTATTTGCACTGTGAATAGTAATTGATTTTATTATTATTATTTCGGTTTTGCAGTATGAATAGCTATTGGTATTATTATTATTATTATATTTTTGCAATGTGATTAGTAATTGGTATTATTATTATTTTTTGCATTGTGAATAGCAATTGGTTTTATTATTATTATTTCTTTTTGCAATAGGAATAGCAATTGGTTTCATTATTATTATTTCTTTTTTGCGGTGTGAATAGCAATTGGTAGTATTATTTTGTTTGCAATCTGACGTTCGCAAAATAATTCAATTTCCATACAAAACCGCTCTCAATTTTGCTGAAAATGACATAACCAAACCAATTTCCCACCGCCGCGAACTCATTCTCAAACGAATGCTTTCAAATAAATAAACGACATATACGTGTGACACGTTCCACACATAATTTTGGAACCAAAATCCCGTCATTCGAAACCGAATCTCGTTAGAAGAGAAAAAACACAAAAATTCTGACAGCCCTCTCGAGTCATCTCATTTGGTTCCATCGTATCAAGTCCAGGAGCGAAGATCAATAGTGAAAAGGAAGGCTTGATTCTCTGAGACAGCAGATTCTGACGGCTTAGAAATAAATCCAGGAGGGGGAATTTAAGAGGTTAATTTGGAGAAAATATCCACTTGGCGATTTTGTTTTTAATACTTCATGAACCCCTTGATGCGGAAATTAACTTACTCTTCTGATTTGTTACTTTTTTCCAAGAAATTGAAGCGATTTTTGAATTAGCTGATGACTTTATGTTTGTGACAGATTATTGTGAGTTGATGAATTGTGGATGGTAATTATTGATGCGTAAATTAATGATGCTATCTACAGCATTGATATTATTATTGTGCATCGTGAATAGCAATTGGTTTTATTATTATTATTTCTTTTTGCATTGTGAATAGCAATTGGTATTATTATCCTTATTTCTTTTTTGCAATGTGAATAGCAATTGGTATTATTATTATTATTTATATTTTGCAATGTGAATAGCAATTTAAATTTTAAATGTTATGTTTATATATCTTACCCATTGTTGAAAGTAAATAATAAATATTTTGTCTTTTAACTCTTTTTGTGGTCATTTTTGTTAAATCTTTTTTTCTTCTTCTACATATGTGTGAAATCATGATTTGCATTTTAATAATTATTGTTAAAAATATAAAAATAAGATGTACTTTTGTCTAATTATTTTTAAATCTATGATATTTAAAAAAAGGGATAAAAATTCTTTTTGGATAAAAAAATGGAGTTAATTAAGTACTATTTACCGACTGATAACATGTTCGATATTGAATTTAAAGGCTATTCTTCTTCTTCCTCCTTGGGTTGCCTGATAGCCAATTGGCTAGAGCTCTGGCATTTTGTATTACGAGCTTCAGATTCATATCCTGGCTGTGATATCGATGGTTACGAGTGTTTCGGAATCCACGTTACGAATGTTCCACGTTAAATTGTATGTCCCGGTCTAATTAGCCCAAAGAGTGCACAAAATAACCGTAGTGCGACAAACCAAACGAAACTTCTTTGTTGGAGCAACAGGACTCATGGTGGTACAAGGCCTTCTGCCTAGTGGCAGATTTCCAAACAAGAGATGCTTTCTTTTTAAGGGCCTTGGCGCCCAACAGTCATGTTAGACCGGGAACTACGGTTTAAAGTGGATACGAACCACTACAAACATCCAAGCACCGCAGGGACTCGAATCGAAACCTGTGGCACCGACCACCAGAACGCTAGTCAATCGGCTATCAGGTGCCAAATCTATTGCCATCCTGATTTGAAATCAGCTACCGTACGGTAGCGCGCATTGTTTTAGAAACAAGAAGATTTGATGAGGAAATCCACCATGTAAAAAAAAAGTTCTTGTAGTGTTGTCAGTTGTTTGTGCAGCTGGATCTGGGTGTTGTTGTGTTGAGACTTCTGACACTTTGAGAACACACAGCTTTATTTACACACTCACAAACACCACATACACATACAATAATCAACATATTTAGAGACATCTAATTAAAGAGTCGTGGAAGAACTCCACTTCTAAGCTGAAAATACTTTCGCGATGAGAGGATGTAAACTAATAATGTAGATGATGCTCTAATTGTAGATTAATCTAGTGATTTTAATGTAGTACATCTCTGAGGCATCGCCGGTTGCACTGTACTTCCTCGTGGGTGAGTCTCGATCCCTACCGATCATTTTTCATAAACGCCACAAAGGGCGCTCTTGCAGTGCGTAAGAGGAAGCACAATTACATCCTTAAGTTTCAGTTATATTTTGGAATAAAGTTTCAAATATCATGGTAAACAATAGTAGAACGCGAATTCCACTATGTCAAAAATAAAAGTTTTTAATTTTTTTTTTGTTATATTGTGAAATAAAGTTTCAAATATCATGCCATACATTAATAGAAGGCCATGTCCACCATTTCTGTATATTTTGGAAAAAAAATTCTTAAGTTTCTCAAAATATAAAAAAAGTTCTTGTTATATTGTGGAAAAATTTCAAATATCATGACATACATAAGCGGAACGCAAAGTCACCATGTAAAAAAGTTCTTAAGTTTCTGCTATATTTTGGAATACAGTTTCAAATATCATGGCATACATTGATGCATCACGAAGTACACCATGTAAAAAAAAAAGCTCTTTCTGTTATATTGAGGAATAAAGTTTCCAACATTTTTAGTTGATAGTTTTTTCCTTGTTCCAGCAAATTTTTATATTCTGTGAAACATTTTTAGAAGTGCTACGCTTGCATTAAGTTGTAACTTCATAATCTCAGTAATACGTTAATGTATCTTTTACCCCTTAAGCAACGATTAATCACATTATGAGTGCCTTTGAACCCTCTGGAATCCAATTTAAGAGAAAATGCTAAACGTATAATTCAATTCCTACGCGAAAAAGCTCTCCTCGGAAAATTTGCTGAGAGAGTGATAAATTAGAAGACTTGTCTCTTAATTCAATTGTAATTAAGTCTAAAATTTAACACCGCTGGGCTGTGGACAACCGTTAGCATTTCTCCCGAAATGGCTGTGCAAAGATTGTTATGCCTTGCTTATTTTTAATTGCTTGCATTGTTATTTATAATTTGGCATTTAAATGCAAATTGCGGATTTAAATTACGGATAATTTATTGTAATGTGTGTGTACATTTCAAAATGGACAATTCTAAATTTTTAAATTATAAGCTCGTTACAATTAATCTTAAATGTTGTCCATCATTTGTAATTGCGAACCATTAAAAGTATGAATTATGTGGAATAAAAAAAGTGAACATGTGAAATCTTTGAATTTTTAAATGTCTATAAATGAGTATAAAAATAGTAGAAATGTTTATCTTTTACTTAGAAGTGTAACTGGACTAATAATAATGACTTATTTTTAAATATAAAAATAAAAGATAACAAAGGTATTATCATCATCGGCAGAACAGCCCCATGGTGGGCCAAGGCCGTCTGCCTACTGGCAGATTTCGAAACAAGAGATGTTTTTATTTTTATGGGGTAGGGTTGTCAGCCGACGCCCAACGGTCTTACAGTCATATTAGACAGGGACCTACGGTTTTAAAGTGAATTCCGAACCACTACAAACATCCATGCACCGCCGGGACTCGAATCCGAAACCTGTGGCATCGAGTGCCCAAAGCTCTAGTCACTTTGCCATCAGACCCAGCAGAGTTATAAGGAACAAAAATATTTGTTATTTTAAGCTTAATTAGTAGAAAATCTATTTGAACAATAAGATCAAAATAAAAAGCAAAACATAAAAATTAAAAAAAAAGATTACAAATCAAAAACTTTGGTATTGATGCTTAATAACTCAAAAATAATTATTTTAAAAACGAAGTTCCTTAAAACTTTTCCGTAATTGGGAAAGAAGAATAAATAATACTCATAATAAACTAAGTTTAAAAAGAAAATCAGGGAAAGACAGACAACTTTTCAACAATGATAGGAGAACCCCATATTATTAGAAAGTTGTATAGTTGTAGAAAGTTGTATAGTTTTATATAGTTTTTAATTACTGTTGGAAATGAAGTATATTATTGATAATATAAAAATAAATGCAGTAAAAGTCTGGAAAAAAAAACCGAAAAAGATATTAATGAAGATGAAGCAATTACTATATTCCGTTATTTTCTTTTACTTCTCACATAAAACTTCCATATAAAACAACGGTGAACATATAAGAGCCAAAACATTATGAATCAATGTTGGTCCACAGCACCATCACTACAGAAGTAAAAAGAATGATTTTTCAAACTCTCCAGCACAGTTAAATACAACAAGAAAAAGTTCAAAAATGCATTTTTTTTGGCTGTTTGTATAATAGCGAATCAATGTGTATTTACCATTATAAAGAGGCACAACAACAAGAAAAAGAAGTATTTTTCGTTTAAAATTTATAGGGCAAAGTATTTTTTAGTATATGCATAAGTACCTTTACTTTGATAATAATGAGATATAACAGAAAAATATTTTAGTATTAATATATTTAATAGCAATTAAAAATAAATTTTAAACCAGGAAAAATAGCTGTATCAGTGCCGCGACAGCCCTTTCGAGACAGGTCAAGGCCATCTGCCCAATGACATATTTCAAGACAGGAGATATTTTCTTTTTACTTGGTAGGTTTGTCAGCCCTGCGCCTAACAGTCATATTAAACGGGATCTACGATTTAAAGTGGATTCCGAAGTACTACAAGCAAGCAACTATGCCATCGCCGGGACTCAAACCCGAAGCTTATAATATCTAGAATCAGACCATCAACCTCCAGGACAGATAACTATTGGCAAATTAAAGATATCTCATTTATACGAGCTATTGATATTGCTATAATCATACATACGAGCTATTATTGACCATAAAATTTGTAAAATTGTGGCATAAATCAGTATTAGCTCTGCTTGGCCAACTATTACAATTTCTATATAAAAATATATACATTATACATATAATATTAATATTAACATAATATTATGGGAAATTTTGAACATTGTACCAACTTCAGCAGTGGTATATACAAATCCCTTTAAGCCTTTTATATTTAATGACACAGAAATATAATTTACAACCCCTGGACCAGATGAAAAATCATCAAATTAATGAACTTATGAACATTTTATCATCCCTAGAAACCATTACCCTGATATACAAATTGAACGTTGTGCGGTCATTCTATCACCCTCTATGTAATATTTCATTCTTCACAAAATGAAAACCATCATAATATTTTGTATGCCATTCCATACTTTTCTCCACTGGTTCTATCGCCATTAATTATATTTTCTGCATTCTATACTTCCCGTTACTTTGTTTTTATTGGTTTCATAGTTATTGTTATGTGAGTTAACTATATCATTTTTTTTCTGTATTTCATCTCTTTGTATTTTTAAGTGGTTTTTTTTTTTTTTCACCCTCACCTTTTTTTAGCTGGTAAGTGACAACACAGCCCTGAATACAGGGTGAAGATTGGGTTAAGTAAAGTATGATATAAGAAATTGAAACATTGAGAAGTGAATTCTGCTGTGACTAAAAATCTATAATTTATTTTTGAATCTTTTAAAAGTATTCAAGTGTTTATGTTTTATTAACATTGAAGCCAAATATAAAATTTTACCAAACATACAATTTATGTTTTAATGTGTGTTGTTGTTATTGAGACTAATGCTCAGAGTACGACAGCGCAGAACTGACACCCCATGAATAGTCTGCTCATGGATGGATGGAGAAAAAGGGGGCAGATTTTACTGTGATGGAGCACCCATAGGTAGAAATCTGACTTGGTTTTGGTTTCAAATCGCCGAAGAAGGATGGCAGTGCCTTATGGGGGAAGTATCACGCATTTGCGTATCCTATGGGTGAAAATTCAGAAAACTCCGATAATCAGACTAACGAGGCAAGATGTTGAACATCACAAGCACCGTCGAGTCTCCTCTTTTTTTTTTTGAAACAGCGTCTTCAACAAAGTCGCCAGGAGATTGATTTAATGTATGATTATATTCTTGTTAATAGGAGTAAAATAAACATAAGTCATTAAAGTGTTGTTTCTTAAAAAAATATAACAACTAAATGAGTGAAAAGTAGGTTGAACGTGTCCATTTGCAATCCTGTGTTATAGTTAATCAGTTTTAAATGTATTCTTATTATTTTGTTTTTTAGTTTTTGAATAATTGCTTTGAAGATAATTTATATATTACACAAAATTATTTTTCTTAATATTCCTACAAAAAAAAAATTAAAAATTTTAAATTCATTAAAAAAAAAAAAACATTTGAAATATTTCAAACATACGTGTATAAATTTGCTCTTTCTCAAAGCTTTAAAATCACCTCACAACAATCAACCCAAAACAACGACACTATTTGACTCGACTTAGAGACAAAATATCTACTTTGGAAGAAACTGCTCGACACTCTGTTTATCTTTGACGTAAATGACGCTAATTAAATAAATATTTCTAATTAAAGTGCGAAAGGAGAAGCATCCCCGAAAGGAGACACTCTAGACGGCAAGAAAACGAGGAGAACTCTCTGCCGAGCCTCACACGACGTCCTCCTTCATAAATATTACACGAATTTCCGTAGGCCTGGGTAAATTGAGGTCGCAATTATCCAGCCTAAACAGTTCTAACTATCTATGAGAACACACGCCTGCTTTGAGCATCATCTCCCCCAGAGACACACATCGCAGAAGTTTGTCGGTGTGTGCTCATCACCGATGATATAGAATGTTATAAAGAGCGGCCGGGGAGACATTTTCCTTGAAGGCTGTTTGCAGATTCTTTTTTGCAAGAGGCAGGTTTTTGAGGAGATAATGGAACGTTAAGTACATAGTTTATGTTTATTCACAGAGGATGGTAATTTATGTCCGAGGAGATAAAAAGAGATAGTTAAAGATCATTTTTTTATCACTAAAATGGTTGTACGAAAAAGAGTTTTTGGATAGATTATTATTTTATAGATATTATATATTAGGCTGAAGATATTTTGAATTTAAAATTCCTGTAGAGTTTTGCTTGTATTAAATTTATTCATACTTAGAATCCTTGTTTATGTTTATTTTTATGATTTCTTATAATATCACTAAAATATGCCTTGTTTAAGAAAGTTTAATATATGATCCCGTTGCTGTTCACTGTAGTTATATGTATGTGAAATATGAATGTAACGTCTTTATATGGGGACGATTTTTAAATTTGTTCTTTTATTTATTTAGGCGAGTATATGATTAATTTGTAATTTTTAAACGACATTTATGGAACATTGTATAATTCTTCTTCTTCATTGGTGCAACAGCCCCATGGTGGGCCAATGACGTTTGCCCAATGGAAATTTAAGTACATAATTTATTAAGTACATTAGGTACATAGTAAGATAAATTATGAACGTAACGTTCCATTAGGCAGACGACGTTGACCACCATGGGGCTGTTGCACCAATGTAGATTTCGAGACAAATGTCTTCTTGTTACGCGGTAAGAATGTCAGTCCTGCACCCAGCAGTCATATTAAAGTGATTTCGAACCACTACAACGTCCATGCCACTGACAGGATACGAATACGAAACCTGCAGCACCTAATGCCACACCGATAGTCACTGGTCATCAGGTGACCGAATAGAAATATACAAATATACCAGTATAATATAGAAATTGAAATATTGAGAACAGAATTCTGCATTTGACTAAAAACCTATAATTTATATTTTTAATATTTTAAAAGCATCGAAGTGTTTACACTGTATTTACATTCAAGCTAAAGCCGTGAAAAAAAAAATGTAATTTTTAAAAGTAAAACATATATAATATGTGTTTTAATATGGGTTTATATTCTTAAGTGGAGTCAAAAATAAACGTAAATCATTAAAGTGTTTGTTAATGAGTCAAAAAGAGTTTGGAAACTGTTCGTTCGAGATCCTAAATTATAGTTTTTTCAGTTTTATCAGTTTTAAATGTATTCTTTATTTCGGTTTTTTTCTTTTGAAGATAAAAGTAGGAATTAATATATTACTCAAAATTATTCTTATTAATATTCCTACCAAGAAAAATTAAAAATTTCATTGTATGAATATATATATATTCAATGAAAAACGTATTATTTTTATGATATTTCAAACGTACACCATCAATTTGCTCTTTCAAAGCTTTAAAAATCACTTCACAAAAAGTCAACCCAAAACAACGACGCTGTTTGACTCGACTCATGAGATAAAATATCTACTATGGCTGAAACTGGTAGACACTTTATTTATCTTTGGCGTAAATTATGCTAATTAAATAAATATTTCTAATTAGATTGCAAAAGGAGAAGCATCCCGGAAGACGACACACTAGAAGGAAAGAAAACGAGGAGAACTCTCGGTCGAGCCTCGCATGACGTCCTCCTTCATAAATATTACATGAGTTTCCGCAGGCCTGGGCAAATTGAGGTCGCAATTATCTGGCCTAAACAGTTTTAACTATCTCTACGAACAGACGCCTGCTTTGAGCACCATCTCCCCCAGAAACACACAGCGCAGAAGTGTGTCGGTGTGTGCTCACCACTGATGATATAGAACGGTACAAAGAGTGGCTGGGGAGACATTTTCCTCGAAGGCTGTTTGCAGATTCTTTTTGCAAGGGGCAGGTTTTTGAAGGAGATAATGGAACGCTAAGTACATAGTTTATGTTTATTCACAGATGACGGTAATTTGTGTTCGAGGAGATAAAAAGAGAGGTTTAAAGATCATTTTTTTATCACTAAAATGGTTGTACGAAGAAGATGTTTTGGTTATATTATTTTTATTTTATAGGCTGCGGATATTTTGGTTTTTAAATGCCTATAGAGTCTGCTTGTATTAAATTTATTCATAAGAATATTTGAATTTATATCCAGTATATATATATGGATGTTATTTCTTATAATATTATAAAATTTGTGCTCATGTAAAGAGTGTTTAATGTATGATTCATGGCTGTTAACTATAATTATATATAAAAATAATGTAACACCTTTATATGGGAAATTTTTCCTTTCTTTCAAAATATGCGATTTTAAATCTTTTATTTATGGCAGTGTAAAATAATTTGTTATTTTGAAACAACAACATATATGGGGCATTGTATAAATCTTCTTTTTTCATTAGTGCGACAGCCCCATGGTGGGCAAAGGCCGTCTGTCTACTGGTATATTTCAGACAATGCATATCTTCTTTTTATGGGGTAAGGATGTCAGCCTTATGCCCAACACTCTACAGTCATATTAGACCGAGACTCTTGGTTTAAAATCTATTCCAAACCACTACAAACATCCATGACACCACCGAGACTTAAACCCGAAACCTGCGGCACCGAATGCTAGAGCACTAGTCAATCGGCCATCAGGCTACGGTAAAGTATGATATAGAAATTGAAATATTGAGAAGTGAGTTTTCTGATATTCAATAAAATCCTATAATCTATTTTTGAGTCTTTTAAAAACATCGAAGTATTTACGCTTTTTTTTACATTCAAGCTAACCAGCCTTGAAAAAATGTCATTTTTAAAAAGTAACGCCAATTTACAATTTCTGTTTTAATGTATGATTACGTTCATGGAAACTGAAGTCAAAACAAAACATAAAATCATTAAAGAGTTTCTTAACAAAATAAATATAATTGAATGAGTGAAAAATAAATTAAACATGTCCGTACGCATAACTTACATAATAGTTAATCAGTTTTAAAGGGATTTTTTTTAAGAACAAAGTAGGAATTCATGTATTACTGAAATGATTTTTAAAAATATTTCTGCAAATTAAAATTAAAAAAAAATTTCATTAAAAAAAAAAAACAGTTGATGAAAAACATTATTTTTGAATATTTCAAAAGCACACCCATCAATTTGCTCTTTCACAAAGCTTTAAAATCATCTCAACAAGTCAACCCAAAACAACGACGCTATTTGACTCAACTTATGAGATAAAATACCTAGTTCGGGACAAACTGCTCGACACTCTATTCATCTTTGGCGTAAATGACGCTAATTAAATAAATATTTCTAATTAAATTGCAAAAGGAGAAGCATCCCGGAAGAAGACACTCCAGACGGAAAGAAAACGAGGAGGACTCTCGGTCGAGTCTCGCATGACGTCCTCCTTCATAAATATTACATGAGTTTCCGTAGGCCTGGGTAAATTGAGGTCGCAATTATCTAGCCTAAACAGTTCTAACTATCTGTGCGAACAGACGCCTGCTTTCAGCACCATCTCCCCAGAGACACACGGCGCAGAAGTTTGTCGGTGTGTGCTCATCACCGATGACATAGAATGGCATAAAGAGCGGCCGGGGAGACATTTTCCTTGAAGGCTTGTTTTTGCAGATTCTTTTTGCAAGAGGCAGGTTTTTGAAGGAGATAATGGAACGTTAATCACATAGTTTATGTTTATTCACAGATGATGGTAATTTATGTTAGAGGAGATAAAAAGAGATGGCTTTTCTTATGAACAAAGTGGTTGTACGAAGAAGATATTTATGGATAGGTTATTATTTTATAGATATTATATAATATGCTGAAGATATTTTGCTTTTAAAATACCTATACAATTCGCTTGTTGTGTTTTATTTAATCATATTTCATCATTATAATGAGTGGCGCAACAGTCCTATATTGTCCCAAGGGCATCTGCCTACTGGCCGATTTCGAGACTGAAGATGTTTCTCTTTATGGGTTATGGATTTCAGTCCTACGCCCTACAGTCAAATTAGATCGAGATCTATATAAAGTGAATTTCGAGTCACTACAAACATCCATGGCACCACTGGGACTCGAATCCAAAACCTACGGCACCGAATGTCAGAGCGCTAGCCATTCGACCATCAGGCTCCGGTAAAGTATGACATAGAAAATGAAATATTGAGAAGATAGTCTTGATATTGATTAAAAACCTATAATTTATTTTTGAATATTTTAGAAGTATCGAAGTTCATGCTATATTTACATTCAAGCTAACTAGCCATGAAAAAATATGTGATTTTTAAAGTAACGCAGAAATATAATTTGTGTTTTAATATAGATTTATATTCATGGTAATTGGAATAAAAAATAAACATAAAACATTAAAGTGTTTCTAACTATATATATATATGTATAACAACTGAAAGTGTCAAAAAGAGTTTGAACTTGTTCGTTAACGATACTAAATTATAGTTAATCAGTTTTAAATGTATTATTTATTTCGTTTTTAGTTTTTTATTAAGATAAAAGTAGTAATTAATACATTACTCAAAATTATTTTTTAATTAATATTCCTACAAGAAAAATTAAACAATTTCAATTCATCAATACATATGTACAATGAAAATGCATTATTTTTTGGGATATTTCAAACATATATCCATAAATTTGCTCTTTCTCAAATCTTTAAAATCACTTCACAAAAGTCAACCCAAAACAATGACGAAATTTGACTGACTTATGAGATTAAATATCTACTTTGGGAGAAAGGGCTAGATACTCTATTTATCTTTTGGCGTAAATGACGCTTATTAAATAAATATTTCTAATTAAATTGCAAAAAGGAGAAGCATCCCGGAAGACGACACACTAGACGGAAAGAAAACGAGGAGAACTCTCGGTTGAGCCTCGCATGACGACCTCCTTCATAAATATTACAAGAGTTTCCGTAGGCTTGAGTAAATTGAGGTCGCAATTATCTGGCCTAAACAGTTCTAACTATCTCTACGAACACATGCCTGCTTTGAGCACCATCTCCCCCAGAGACACACAGCGCACAAGCGTGTCGGTGTGTGCTGCTCCACTGATGACATAGAATGGTATAAAGAGCGGCAGGGAGACATTTTCCTTGAAGGCTGTTTGCAGATTCTTTTTGCAAGAGGCAGGTTTTTGAAGGAGATAATGGAACGCTAAGTACATAGTTTATGTTTATTCACAGATGACGGTAATTTGTGTTCGAGGAGATAAAAGAGAGATTTAAAAAAATAATTTTTTATCCACTAAAATGGTTGTACGAAGAAGATGTTTTGGTTATATTATTTTTATTTTATAGGCTGCGGATATTTTGGTTTTTTAAATGCCTATAGAGTCTGCTTGTATTAAATTTATTCATACGAATATTTGAATTTATATCCAGTATATATATATATGGATGTTATTTCTTATAATATTATAAAATTTTGTGCTCATATGTAAAGAGTGTTTAATGTATGATTCCATGGCTGTTAACTATAATTATATATAAAAATAATGTAATACCTTTATATGGGGAAATTTTTCCTTTCTTTCAAAATATGCGATTTTAAATCTTTTATTTATGGCAGTGTAAGAATAATTTGTTATTTTGAAACAACAACATATATGGGGCATTGTATAAATCTTCTTTTTCATTTCTGTGCGACAGCCCCATGGTGGGCAAAGCCGTCTGTCCTACTGGTATATTTCGAGACAATGCATATCTTCTTTATGGGGTAAGGATGTCAGCCTTATGCCCAACTCTACAGTCATATTAGGCCCGAGACTCTTGGTTTAAAATCTATTCCAAAACCACTACAAACATCCATGACACTACCGAGACTTAAAACCCGAAACCTGCGGCACCGAATGCTAGAGCACTAGTCATTCGGTCATCCGGCTCCGGTAAAGTATGATATAGAAATTGAAATATTGAGAAGTGAGTTTTCTGATATTCAATAAAATCCTATAATCTATTTCTTTTGAGTCTTTTAAAAACATCGAAGTATTTACGCTTATTTTACATTCAAGCTAACCAGCCTTGAAAAAAATGTCATTTTTTAAAAAGTAACGCCAATTTACAATGTTTTAATGTATGATTACGTTCATGGCACCTGAAGTCAAAACAAAACATAAAATCATTAAAGAGTTTTTAACAAATAATGTAATTGAATGAGTGAA
>BPLR01021676.1:0-20206 GCA_021605095.1 Caerostris extrusa | reverse complement strand
AAATCTACTAATTAATTACTTTAAATGACTGCACAGTTAATATTTGAAAAAACTGTATTAATATCAAGTGTCCTCCACTACAAGTTAAAAAAATGCATTTGAACTTGAGCGGATGAATGAAATGTATTTTATGAAGGATTGAAAATTTGAACAAGATATATATAGGAGAGAGTGAGCTAATAGAAGGAATTGAATTAAAATAGAAAGAGGTTAGCACAGATTGTCAACTTTAAAAAAAAAAGTGGATATAAATATTAAAAATAACTTTCACGTTGACCAAAAACCATAATCCAAAACTTTGTTCGAGATAGATGTCTGAAAAAATTAAATGCGAGAATCGATTAGAATTTTTGGCAAAATTATTAATCGATCCAAATCCAAGCATCCAAAAAGATTTGAAATCACATGTTATCATTTCAGCGAAATAAGCCAAAATCTTTAAATGTAATAAAGTTGCAGGAAAATAAATTAAAGTATTTAAAAAACTAGTTAAAAACTTATATCCCAAAGTGAAGTAATAAAATCATCTACAACTTTATTTCTAATAAATTTGTTTTTTTCACTCAAATCAATACGCCTAATATTTTTTTTTTTTTTCAAAAAACAGTTTGATTTATATTTTTTTTTCCTCTAAACCATAACCGAAACCTCTGAATTGTTCAATAATAAACTTACTTGAAAACCTGATGCAAAAATTGACTCATGATGTAAAAAGCAGTCAATCATCGATGTCGAGAGACGTATATTCTGTTGAATATTAAAAAAAAAATAAACCATTCTATTACAAAATAAATTTTTAGAATACAATTAGTCTATACGTTGCCATGCCACGGAATCTCATTTCTTTCGGAAAAATTTACCAAATCATTTATAAATAAAAAGAAAATGAAATTTAAAAAATTGATAATAATAAAAAGAAAATTAAAAAGAGAGATTTTTAGAGATTTCTTGTTTCTAATATTATTTCAGTCGTTTGACAAAAAAATTAAAATTTGTTTTGAAGATTATGTTTTGTTTAAGTATTTGAGAATAATATTTTTATCGTCTGAGTGAAATCGGATGAAACAAGCATAAATGTCTTCATTCAATTCCTTCTATCAGCTCACAGTCTCCCATATATATCTTGTTCAAATTTTTAATCTTTAATAAAATACTTTTATTCCTCCACTGAAGTTCAAATACATTTTTTTAAAACTTGTAGTCGATGACACTTGATGTTGCTACAGTTTTTCAAATATTAATTCAGTAATTACATTTAATTAAATAATTTTAGTTTTTTTAGATTTAATTTGCATATATCTACCAACAGATGGTGCCAGATAAACTTTAAAAAAATGAATGAAAATTAATTATAAAGAACTTTTTGCAATATAGTGAAAAAAAAAAAAAGTAGGAATTGACTTAATTTTTTTTTTTTTTTTTTTCAATTCCTTCTATTAGCTCACACTCTCCCTACATATATCTTGTTAAAATTTTGAATTGTTAATAAAATACTTTTATTCATCCACTAAATTTCAAATAAATTTTTTTGAACTTGTAGTGGAGGACACTTGATGTTAATACAGTTTTCATATGTAAATACAGTAATTAAATTAAATTAATTAATTAAAAATTTTTTTAGATTGAAGTTGCATATATCTGCCAATAGATGGCACCGATAAACTTAAAATAATGAATGAAAATTATTTACAAAGGCCTTTCTGCAATATAGTGAGAAAAAAAGTAGGAATTGACTTTAAAAAATTTTTTTTTTTATTACTTGTTTTGTGGACAAGTCGCATTTCGAAAAAGGGCAATTTCATGTGCACATATGATTTCAATGCAGTAAAAAGGAAAAGTATCATTGGTATCATTTCAAATCGTTTGCCTTTACAAGCAAAATAATTTCGCAAAACTGAGACAAAGCCAGCCATATATTTATTCATGATAAAGACATCGAAAAAGTGATGTCGTTGAAAGTATAGTGGTTAAATAATATATTTTTGCATTTTTTGGTTTTATTAAATTAAAAAAAATGGGTAGAACTTGTATGAAACCTAATAATTAAATTTTTTTTTTTATTTAGCTAACAAACTACATTTCCTTTTTTTTCATTTTCCAACATATTCTTTTATTACAAGGAATGAAACATGCTGATTTCTCAATTATTTAAGAAAAGATTTCGTTTCAAGAATGATAGGAATGAGCCATAATAATAATCACGCTTCACCAGAATGCATTACTGTGCATTTTAAATGTTTTCTAACACTTTCAGAAAGATCGTGTCCTCCCTACCATGTCAGCAGAATTTTTGAAAATATTTAAAACTGAAAACTAACAAATATTTTTTGCTTTTCGGTGCTTTTCTTAAGTCACTATCTGAGAAAAATTTGAGGGAATGGCAGAAAACATATTAAAAATTTGATAAAATTAGATTTTAACAAGCTTTAGTTTTTGTAAAGATATTTTTATGATTACATTTCATGCACTTTATGATTACTAGATTCAAAATGTTATTCAATTCAAAATATTGTTATTTATTATATAAGTGAATTTATTCAAATTATCAAATTATTACAGTGACACACTGTTGCTCTCTCTTATTGTAGATTAATATGGAGATCCTTGGCTGAGTAGCGGCCATTAGCTCCTTCATTGTAAAATGTTGAAACATAGCGGTGGTCTCATGGCCCTTGAGTTAATAAGAAAAATAGTTTTTAAAAAGAATTATTTATTTAGTAAAATTATAAAATGAAAAATAACAAAAATTTCAAAAATGTAGATGTTGATGAAATCAGTTGCATGCAATAAAACAAAATGAGCAAAGGTCAAATTCTACTTTTCTTTCACTATATTGCAGAATGTCTTTTACAAATAATTTTCATTCATTTTTTTTTTAAGTTTATCTCTCGCCATCTATTGGTAGATACATGCAACTTAAATCTAAAACAAACTAAAATTAATTAATTAAATTTAATTAATGAATTAACAGTTGAAAAACTGTATTAACATCAAGTGTCATCCACTACAAGCTCAAAAAACATGTATTTGGACTTGAGTGGATGAATAAAAAGTATTTTAATAACGAACGAAAATTTGAACAAGATAGGGAGAGTTTGAGCTAATAGAAGGAATTGAATTAAATGCCTTTTTCGAAAAAAAAAAAAAAAAGAATTATTTTTTAATAAAATTATAAAATGAAAAATAACAAACATTTCAAAAGTGCAGATGTTGATGAAATAATTTGCATTTGAAAAAAAAGGAAAAAAAAAAAAAAACCATAATGAGCAAAGGTTAAATTATGAGTAAAAATAGTTTAGGAGAAAAGCGAACTTTTTTTTATCTAGACAGTTGTGGGTAATGTCAGTAAGAGCTAGAAAATCGTCATGATAAAGAATTAATTTAAAATATTTAGAACAGTGCGAGGTCTTTTGCTATGTTTGCGGGAAGAAATATCATAATCGTTATTTTGTAGGATAATTAAAACAGGGTTATACACTGTTGTTTTGCTCTTACAAAAACGAGGCGTATAGATGAGAAAAGGACTGCGTGTGTACATCTCACGCACAAGAAAAAATGATTTATTAATAGAAATATACAAAACGTCATGTTTTAGTAATTTATCACGGCTTTTTAAAGATGCTAATTCGCCGAGATATATTTTGCAATTCAGTGTTGCTTCCCAATTCATTACGGAGCTTTATACTCAAATTAGATGACGTCACAACTGCCTTTTCATTGGTTGTTGGGATTTCGCTCATCAACAGGATTGAGCTACTTCTCTTAGTCGACGAGATTGCATATCGGTAATGTTTCTATGGGAGTCCCGTTTGGGAAGTTGAGCTGGACTTTTTTTTTTCTTTTTTTTCGTCTGCTGTGCAGAAAGGGAATTTTCCCTTTCACTGGCTTCGTCATTTCACTGGCTTCGCCCGCTAACGTCTAGTTTTATTTGTTTTGCCTTGCACTTTCTTTTCGTTTCTATTACCTGAGTGCATTGTTGTACTTCAAATGATTGATTGTGGGAATGATCATGGATGATCACACCTATACGAGAGAAGGAAGACGGGATGGAAGTCACAACGGAGGGTAGTTTGAGCCCTTTTCAGGAATTAGCTACCGCCGGAGTCTCCCAAGCGCAGTGGCAGACCTGTTCAATCACCCGTTGAAGTGTGCACGATGCTGTAAAACATTCAAAATGAACTTTCAAATGATCAAGAAGAACTGGCCTCATACCAGATATGTGTCAGCCTAAAATCTTCTTCTGAAACACCAGAAATGACTGAAATCCTGAGAAATGCTATGGATTTGGTTGAAAGCAAAATCGCATGCCATCTCCACAAGGTAAGACTTCTTGGATCTTGCCCTGCTCACTAGAGCACATCTACACCGCTGCGAATAATAAATTATAATATCAATTCAAAATTATAGTCATTTTAGAACAAGTCTAGTAGAACTATAATCTTCTCGTAGTCGTAAAGGTAGCGTCTTAATGATGGAGCTTCTGTAGAAAAGAATATCGTTACATCATTAAACACAATTATTACAACAAATTTCACTTAAATTTTGAAACAAATAATAGAAATGAGTCGAATTGCCCTTCAAATCCAGATGCTTTGACATAAAAATGTGCTTCCAAGTTTAATAATTCTCAACTAACAATTTTAAAGTTAATGTTGTAGGGCTATCGCATACGTTAAAGGCACTTCAAGTGACCCAGTGATTCGTTGAAAATCGAAAAATATATGCATCTTATATTTCTAAAATTTCTGTTTTGGAAAATTATTAATGTAGTTATTGATTTGACTGTATTGACGTCGCTAAAGGGCAGTTTCCCACCGTTCCTTGAATAATCATTGATCTTTAAATTATATCTTTGTCCTTAAAATAAAAATTGAATTATGTCTGAGCATTGACATCTTCGATTGGCAGCACCTGATTTGTTTACAGTCGATACCGATATTTTTGAAAATATTGTTTTAATTTATTAAAGAATCATTTTAATGTTGCGGAATCATCGAAGAAATTTCCCAAATTCTAAATTTGCTCAAGGCTAACTGTAGAAATGTTAAAATACACAAATATTTAAAGATGTTGTCTTGCACTGAAGCACAACACCATTGCTTGTGCTTTATTGGTGTATTAAATTTTTTTCTCTATTGTTTAGAAGCACATAGAAATTTATTCTAAAGGTTTCAAAATTTTAGTATTTTAAAACACCTCATTTAATGCTATATTGATCATTTTTGCATTCTCCCTACATCATGTTGCATTTATAATTATTTGCACAATAACTCTTATATTTGAAAGGTTTTGAGATGTGTAAACATCATGTCAAGATATTTCTAGTACAAATCCTATATTATTTATTATATCTTTTGATGAAATAATAATTTTCCAAATATATGTACAATATATATTTTACTTTATAAATAATTTTTCCTTTTGAGCAGTAAACATACATAAGTATCAATTTTGATAGATAGACTGTATTTTGAATTTTAGTTTAAAAAAATGCAATGTAACTTTTTTAAAAAACACTGTTCATTTGTTTTCTCTGTTTCTATCATAGCTATATTGAAAAGCAGGACATTTGTTTTATATTCTGCATTATGCTCAAAGAAAAATCTCACTGATATGTGCTGATAAAAAATAAAATTCAATTATAAAAAATTAGAGCTGGCCAAATTTGGATCATTTTCATCATTTTTAAAATGATATTTTATAAATTAAAGTAAAACAACTTTTTATTTTTATTATTATAAATCGACGACATTTTTAAATAATAATAAATACTAGGGGAAAAAAAGAAAAAATCTTCCTAAATAGAATTAGTTATAAATGCTGTGATTTCATATAAAAGAACAAGGACACTTTTTCAATATTATCCTTTTCAGGGTTTTTTTTTTTAATGATTATGAGAAGTCTTATGAAAAATATCATATAATATTCTGAAGTTATGTCACCATTTTGGCAATTTTTCTAATAATATATAAATACTCTACTAAGACATTAAAAATAATTAAGTTTAGCTAGATCACACAGTGCTAGGTCACATTAAGTCACCACTGAAATGACAATGAGCATTATAAAATATATATGATTAACGAGAGGAAACTCACAAGGGCAAATGAAGAATTTCTGAGGAAAGAAAATCTAGATCACTATTAGAATGAAAATCTTAGAGGAGCTATTTTTGGAAGGAATTAGTTTTAAAAAAATATCTGTAATCGAACACAAGACAAAAAAATTCATCCAAATTAAGTTTAGTACAGGTTAGTTAGAAATTTTATCATACTACTAAACCTATATTATAAACATGACATGATATATTAATACAGAATAAAAAACATTCTCTGGAAATTGAAATGCATCGGTTTTAAATTTAAGCCAATTGCTAAGATACATTTATGTTCGATTTATTTTAATTTTTATGGGATCATAGTTAATGTTTCAAAAGAACTGAACATTTTTTTTAAAATGTCATGTTTTTAAACAGCAATTCAGTCTACAGTAAAATACTTTTATTCATCATTTAATTTCTATATAATGAAGAAATTTAAGTAAAGGAAAATCATATTGTATTTTGTGGAAGCTTATTTCCTCTTGCTTTTCATATTCACTTCCATTTATTTTAAGAATAACATTAATTTTATAGATTTTTGACATTGTGTCAGTCATTGGAAAATAAGTAATTTTTTTTTTTTTTTTTTTTTTTTGCTTTTTTAAATCTTCTATGTGTTTCATTCATACTTTTTACTCCTATAATATCTGAAATTAATTATATATGAAACGCGTAAAATTCTTATTTCACAATAAACAATCTCATCATAAACCACACAATTATAACAGCATGTAAATAATATACACAAAATTTTGACACATAATTCTACAGGATTAAATCTTAATAAAAAAGTAAATAACTAAAAATAAAATATAAAGAATATTTAGAAAGGAGGGAGGTACATAAGTTTAAAGTGAAATGTACAAATTCATATGTAACAATTCAACTTTGCAATTGTATTTTTATCCTGGTGTTAATCAATCATATTTTATTTGACAGTTGACGTCAATATATCATATATATAGCAGAATTAGGCCTCTAATTATAAAAAATAACTGAACAATTTTTATTTTCTGACATAATTTCTTATGAATGTAAACTTGAAATGCTTCCTTTAAGTTTGTAGAAGTTTTAACAATTAACGTGAAGTTCATTAAAATAATTTCATCTTGTATACTTTTAAATTCATTTCAGATTCAATGCATAACCTCTCATTTGAATTTTTCAAAATGCCAAGGATTTGCAGCAAGAATTAAAAAATGGTTTTAAAAATTTCATAAAATTAGATGTAAAATGAAAACTTTGTATAATTTTGCCTAAATAATGATAATATAAAACATTGTGATGATATATTGATATGTTATCTAAATTGTAGATAATATTTAAAATGAGCTTTTCTTAAAAATGTACAGAATGTTTTTTATCCTTGAAGTCAAATCATCTATAATATGTTTCTAGAATTTCAATGATTCATTCATTTTAAATCAAGATATAAATTGAAATAATACTTAATTTATTTTAAGTGTTGATTCACTTTCATTTTTTTTTTGTAAATATTTGTTTGTAGAACATTTGTTTTTGTGATTAAGATTTAAATCTAAGAAGAAGGTTTTACGTTAAATTAAATAAACAAATATTATAATTTATTTAATTTTTTTATATTAATTAAATATTTATTATTTTATGACAATAAATATATGAATATGAATTAATACAATATAATAAAAATTTATGTGATATTTTTTTAAGTGATAATATGTTTTACAAAAGTTTTTATAGTTTCGTTTAAGTTAAATATGTTTAGCCAGTAAATTTTTATTGATTATTTTTGATAATAAACAAATGAATATGATAATTTGATACTGCTCTATAATTATAATAGTAATATTTATATAAAGAAATATTGGGTAGATAGTAGAACAATATTTTAATCATACTGTTAACTATAAATTAATTTGTGTATATAACTGGCAATTTATAATGAGTTAAATTCCAACATTTCAGTCAAGTTTTTATCTTTTTTTCTTTTAATTTATGGTTTTGACTTTATAATCTTCAAAAAACTTTTCTTTTTAACCGAGTTATGTTCTTTATAATCTAAGTTAAAAAGAGTTATGAAGCTTGAAAGAAAAATAAAAAAAGAAGCTTGAGTGAAAAATATGAAAGAAAGGAAATCATACTTCTCTACCAATATCTATTTATTATGATAGAATACTAGTTCTTTCATTGTTAAATTTAATGCCATGTCAGTTTCTTCTATGATGTTTTGAATAATTTCATTCTATGATTAAAAATGCCCATTACTATTTATTGGTGTGTGAATCTGTTTAAATGGCTGCTCATTTCTATTATTCAAAACAGTATAATGTGAAGTGATATTATAATTTCAGTGACATGTTTAATAGAGTTTTCTAGCTCTATGTGTATGTCAAAATTACTAGGAGTATAATTTGCAACTTTTAATTAATGTGAAAATTTAGTCAATTTAAGAGGAATGTGGTATTTTAGAATATTAGTTCTACAGATAGTGAAGGAAGCAATTAGGAAGTTGTGTTGATAAATGTGATACCAAGGAGTTTGTTCTGGTGCAGTTTCATAGCATGTGGTGGTAAATAAGGTCTACATTAAGAAAGTATTATAAATTTTATGAAATGTAAACAATTCAAAATTTAAATGAAAAATGTTTTTTTTTTTGAATCAGTCAATGTTTTTCTTTGTGATTGTGATGTAAGTGTATAGTAACAGAGTTTTGTAAATGTAATTCTATAACGGTGGCTTAAATAATTCTTAGGTTTGCAGTGAAATGTGTTATTTTACTAAAATTGCTATCTTAACAATATACATATATTTATGTGTGTTATATAGGACATATTTTTCTTTCTTGTAGAAATAATAGCTTGGAATAGGGGTAGATCTAGAACCTTACCTGAGGCAAAGTCTCCTGTCATAAATATTGGTCTATAAATATTAAAGTCTTTATTCTTACCCATTAAGCAATTTGCATTTTAGAAGCAAATAGGGAAGAATTTTTGTGTGTTTACCTTAGCAGTGTGAGCTACTTGTGGCAGTGTAAACATTTTAGAAATTGTGTCAGTGTGTTGTTGTATAAGTGACAAAGCATTGTGGATTAAATAGCATTATCACCACATATGTCGACAGGTTGAATTAAATATTAAAAAATAAAATAGGCAAGTGTAAAGAAACTTAGATTGAGTATTTTGCTGTTTCACTTTTTTTTTAAATCTACATTACTATCTTTTTACTAATTTCACTTAAAAATGCCAATACAGATTAATAAAAGCAATTATTGTTAAAACTTCACCAAAATAAAATCTTTCATATTACAATATTTCAAATAATATTTTGTCTATAATGTGAAAAAACATTTTCTATCCTGTTATTTGTTATAGATAAAAAATATGCAAAAAATTTATTGCATGATATTCCAGTTTATTATATTTATTGTTACATTTTTTTTAAGTGGAACAATAAGTTAAGTGTGTATTCAATATACAATCTGGGTTGTGCCATAGTCAATAAATAAATTCAATCTCTGCAGAAATTAAAAGTTTAAAAAATGGCTGAATATAATAACAGAAATATTCCTTTTTTTTGTACTGCTGTAAAGCTTGTTGTATGTAATATTTATGTGGAGAGGTTGTTTGAGTAATAGATGCTGAAAGTTTTTTAAAACAAAAAGAATTATACAAAATTTTAGGAAATAGGAAGCATTTTTCAGATACTGGGGTTGTTATCCCAAAATTTATTTATTTATTTTGACAAATTCTGGAATTTATAAGGCCATCCTTGTAAAAACCTGAAAGTTTTAAATTGTTATACCAGATGTGTTTCATTCTAATAATCGAAAACACACTAAATTGTTATTAAAAGAAGGAATATGTTTTTTATCTTTTTTTACATTGGTTACAATGATTGTTACAAATCATTGGTTACAATGATTTGCATGATACTTTATTTACTGTGTATTATCAAAATTAATTTTGAAGAATTTCTGCATTTACTATATCTTGGTAATTTAGATCTAGCCTTAAAATATTTTTATGAAATAAACTATTAACAGTTGAGAAATATTTATTAAAATTTCTCACTCATTTAAATTGCTCCTTTTTTTTTTAAACTTATTATATTTATTTTTATATGCCTTCCTTGGAACATGGTGTAGTAGAATACATTATACTACATACTCAACCTCGAATGGTTGCATATCTTTCATTTGTCTGAAGCTGACTAAACGCATATGGGTTTTAACAGCCATGGTTGATGGAATTGGTTTTTATTGTGTTATGCCAAAAATACAGTTAATCTTGTATTTACCTTCACTTACCCGACCAAAAAGATGCCACATTAATCGAAGAGATTGATAAGATCAGTACATGATGGATTAATTAAAATGCATTATTGCAAATGCTGCTGCTTAATGAGTTACAAGTTAATACATTAAGCTTAGAATTTGTATATATTTCATTGCTAGAAAGCATTCTGTGTTGGTGAATTTACCCCATAAGTTAGTAATATTATAGTTTATAAAATGGTAAATTTGTATAAAATTAATATGTAAAAAAGTTATTTCTGTTGTTGTAAGACAAGTAAAGAAATTATGGGGGCGTCTTCCCTAAATTTATGACAATAAGCTAGTAAGGGAAAAACAGGCGCGGGATACTTACGTAGAAAACGTGAGGTAGGAAGGGGGGTGGAATAGGGTCGCCCGGTGCTTAAGAACTATCGAATGTTTTGGTACAGACATTAATTAATGCAATTAACATTAATGGTCCATAGTGGTTGTATCTACCTCATATTAAATTCTTTTGTTTATTCATATATGAATTATAATTATATATTAATGAATTCAAGGTACATAATGCAAATTTTTATACCAATGTATAATCCGCATTTGTTTCTCATTCTAGTACTATCTGGATGCATGCCCTGGCTCCGGAGTCTCTTCAATCTCAACAAGAAAGTTTTTCCGGCCCACAAATTTATAGTGCCTGTCCTCGGTTTTGATAAGAAGCATTCGTGGAACATTTGCTCAGTTAGTATTACATTACTTTTGGAACATTTATCTCAGGCATATCATTTGGCTTAAGTCGCATGTCCAAGAAAAGCCTCTTTGGATGAATCGTCTTTTTCAAAAATAGAAGTATTACGGTTTTTTTTTTAAATGCTGACAATATGACAGTTATAATAATGAAATGAAGTGATGGAAACTTGCTATCTGTCAGTTTATTTAAAGGAAAATATTTATATCAATATGAAATTTGCGTCTCCTTCTCATTGTAGTTTATAATTTTTTTTTTTTTTCTTCCCCGTGTGAATCGAGTACTTTGACAAACGCATTAAATAATGACTGAGCTTGTTGGACGAACTGAGAAAGAACATTTTTTGTGTGATATCTGCGGAAAACGATTTGCTCGAAAAAGGACATTGAAAGAGCATTTGCTTTGCCACTCGGAAACGAAGCCTCATGCGTGTGACATATGCAACAAAAAGATTTCTTAGAAAAATTGTTTTAAAACAGCATTTAGTAATTCACGAGGGTAAAAAACCTCACATTTGTGACATATGCAACAAAGACTTCTCTCGAAAGAATGACCTTCGAATCCATATGGCTGTTCACTCCAAAGAGAGACCCACAAATGCAGCGTGTGTGAAAAAGCATTTGGACAAAGTTCAACTCTGAGGCGACATTTGAGGAATCACACGAAGGAGAAGCCTCATTCGTGTGAGTTGTGCCAAAAGGCGTTTTCTCAGAAGCATCACTTGCAAAACCATTACCGCGTCCACACCGAAGAAAGCCGTACGTCTGCGAGGTATGTCGGAAAGGGTTTAGACACAAACATGGTTTAACTGATCATTTGTTTTTACTCATTCCGAAGAAAGCAGTTTGTGTGTGCTGCATGTAATAAACGATTTTCTTACAGAAGCACTTTTTCACGTCATAAAAAACTTGTATAAAATAAAGGTGTAAATGTGTTTAATTAAAATTTATCTTTGGTTCAAAAATGAGCTATATGGAAAAATGTACTTTCCTGACAAGTACAGAGATATTCAATATTCCGTATGCATTTCATCTTGAGTATTGTTAAACATTGTTATTTTATTAAATTAATTTTCTGCTTCAAAACTAATATAGGATTGTTAGAAATTAATTATTATTTTGTAATTAATTATGTTTTATAATAAAATATGTTAATTTAATAATACTAGCTTTATATTTATATGTGTAGAAATGTTTTGATAATTTCTAATAAAAATTAAGTTACATTTTTCTAATATAACAAAAAATACGTAACTAGATTAAACTAATGAATCAACGCAGAGTAAATAAAAAACAAAATTTATTATTATTTTTTTTAAAGTTGTAATGTTAAATGTAAAAAAAATAATTTCCTGAAATGACAATTTGTATAGATTCAATTTAAGAAAGATTTAACAAAATTAAGTTTAAAAATTAATAATAATAGTAGTGACTCTTTATCAGGAACCTAGAAACAACTGATAAGATACAAAAATGGGTGTCCGAGGGAATGAGAGTGAAGGGACTTGTACAGTATACTGGTACATATCGACTAGTCCAATGGCGAATAGAGTCAAGCCATATTTCTGGCATTTGAAAACAGCAAAAAAAATTCTCTGCTATCAAAAATGAAGAAAATAAGATCTATATTCTCAATTTCTTGCATTAAATTACAGATGTTACGAGGGTAAGGTGAAAAATTTTTCTTTCGGCCTGACAAGGAAAGACAGCGACTTTCAGTTAAAAAAATGTTCTACATAGTCTCCCTTGATTTCAACACACTTGGTCCAACGTTTCTCCAACATCAGTATTCCTTCCCACTTTGCTGTTTTCAAAGCCATATTTCTGGCATTTGAAAAACAGCAAAAAAATTTCTGCTATCAAAAATGAAGAAAATAAGATCTATATTCTCAATTTCTTGCATTAAATTACAGATGTTACGAGGGGGTAAGGTGAAAAATTTTCGGCCTGACAAGGAAAGACAGCGACTTTCAGTTAAAAAATGTTCTACATAGTCTCCCTTGATTTCAACACACACTTGGTCCAACGTTTCTCCAACATCAGTATTCCTTCCCACTTTGCTGTTTTCAAAGCCATATTTCTGGCATTTGAAAACAGCAAAAATTTTCTCTGCTATCAAAAATGAAGAAAATAAGATCTATATTCTCAATTTCTTGCATTAAATTACAGATGTTACGAGGGTAAGGTGAAAAATTTTCGGCCTGACTAGGAAAGACAGCGACTTTCAGTTAAAAATATTCTACATAATCTCCCTTGATTTCAACACACTTGGTCCAACGTTTCTCCAACATCAGTATTCCTTCCCAGAAGTGAGAGACTGGAAGGTTGTGAAAATGTTCATCTACGGCCCTCTCAACTTCTTCATTGGATGCTAAGCGCTTCCCAGAAACAAATTTCTTCAACTTCGGGAACAAATGAAAGTCTGAGGGTGCCAAATCAGGAGAATAAGGGGGAGGGCCGAGCAAATCGCACCCCAAATCAAGCAGTTTTCTCATTGACAACGCACACTTGTGTACAGATGCGTTGTCCTGTCTTTGACTTTGATGACTTTTTTTCTCTTCAATCCAGGCCTCTTCTCGCGAATTTCGGCATCCACCTGGCCAAGAAGGCTGGAGTAATATTCGCCTGTAATTGTTTTGCCTTTTGCAAGGTAATCGATTAACAGGATCCCTTTCGGTTGTCTCGCTCTATGACAGAAATATTAAATATAGGACTGTATTAAACATTACATGTTACTAATAATAACAGCTTAATCCCCATTCATGGCATACATTTGAAAATCGCCTAAATTGGTGTATTTTAGACATCAACCCCTTTTCTTTAAAATTTGCAATCTACGTGAATTGAAAGCACGGGATTTCCAAAAAATTATCTTTTGAAATGGGTTCGTCCGATACGGTGTGGGTTGAACCATATTTTTAACTTAGCTTTTGAACATCAATGTTTTCAAATATAATGGCTATTCAATCTTTCCTGGAAATTTCTATAGGTGACTCAGATGAGAGCAGTTCACACTTGACTAAACAAATTCTCCCATGGAAGGTTTTTTTCCATCATTTTTCCTGAGATATTCTCTCATCCCAGATCAGGTAATACTTTCAAGGAATTTGACGACTAAAATTTCTAATTAAACCATAAAAAATACATTTAAAAACAATGATAGAAAGAGTACTTGCAGATTGTTCAACTTCAAAAAGTGGTTAGAAATATTAAAATAAAAGTCACGTTGACCAAAAACAATAATCCGAGACTATGTTCGAGTTAGATGTCTGAAAAATTAAAATGCGAGAATCGATTAGAATTTATGGCAAAAATGATTAAACAATCCAAATCCAAGCATCCAAAAAGATTTGAAATCACATGTTATCATTTCAGCGAAATAAGCGAAAATCATCAAATGTAATAAACTTGCAGGAAAATTAATTAAACTATTGAAAAAACTAGTTAAAATCTTATTTCACAAAGTGAAGTAATAACATCACCTACAAATTTATTTTTAATGAATTTATTTTTTCACTCAAATCAATACGCCTAGTATTTTTTTTTTTTTTTTCGAGAAACATTTTGATTTATATTGTCTTCCTCTAAACCATAGTCGAAACCTCTGAATTGTTCAATGATAAACTTACTTGAAACCTGATGCAAAAATTGACTCATGATGTAAAAGTAGTCAATCATCGATGTCGAGTAACATATATTCTGTTGAATATTAAAAAAACAAGTAATATAAAAAAAAAAAAAAATGTAAGTCAATTCCTATTTTTTTTTTTTCACTATGTTGCAGAAAAGTTCTTTTATAAATAATTTTCATTCATTTTTTAAGTTTATGTGGCGCCATCTATTCATAGATATATGCAACTTAAATCTAAAAATACATATTTAATTTAATTACTGAATTAATATTTGAAAAAACTGTATTAACATCAAGTGTCACCCACTACAAGTTAAAAAAATGTATTTGAACTTCAGTGGAGGAATAAAAAAGTATTTTATGAACTATTGAAAATTTGAACAAGATATATATAAGGAAAGTGAGCTAATAGAAGGAATTGAATAAACCGCTCTATTAGAAAAATTTTTAGAATACAATTAGTCTATGCGTTGCCATGCTATGGAATCTCAATTCTTTCGGAAAAATTTACCAAATGATTTATAAATAAAAAGAAAATGACATTTTGTAAATAGATAATAATAAAAAAGAAAATTAAAAATTATAATTCGTTTGCAGACAATTTTTTTAGAGATTTCTTGTTTCTAATGTTACTTCAATCGTTTGACAAAAAAAATTTATTGTTTAAGAAGAGAATAATAATACTTTATCGTCTGAGTGAAATCCGATGAAAGCAAACAGAAATGTCTGCATTTCGTGGACAAGTCGCATTTCAAAAATGTACAATTTCATGTGAACATATGTTTTTTATATACACTCATGTCCATAAATTAAGGATAATGAAGTTCAGGCAACGAAAGAGACAGAAGCAAAACAAATTTGACTTATTTGTAAAGTCTATTTATTAAACAAAAGGTAAAGAGCAAAAGATGCTATATGTTTGACATAATTAATAAAAATTGCGATTTTTACACCCTGAAGCAAATTTCAAAAAAGAACCTATTTACAAAAAACAGTATAACATGGTTAGTATGTTAATATGGAGTATGTCTCCCGGACGATGCAATACAGGCCTTACAACGCCTAGGCATGCTGAGTTTCAAATTATCAATCTGATCTTGGGGAATATTACACCACTCATCAAGCAATGCCCTCCGAAATTCCGGTTGACAGGTGGGAGGGGGTTGACGGGCTGTAATTCGTCGACCAAGCATATCTCACACATGCTCTATTGATTCAAGTCCGGTGAGTATGCTGGCCAATCCATACAGGTGATATCCTCCAATTGAAGGCATTCGTCTACAATGTTTGCACGGTGAGGACGGGCGTTGTCCTCCATAAACAGAAATTCAGCACCCATGGCGTACATGTTGTTCCAGAATGACATCCTGATAGATGTGACCTGTCATCGATACACTCTGAACATGCAGGTCAGTTCTGGGATCAAGAATAAATCCTCCCCAAACGAGTCATCCTGCACCACCGTAACGGTGTCGTTTAATGGTGTTCTCTTGGTGGTAACGGGTACCTGGGGCTCTCCATATGAAAGTCCGGCGAGAATCAGACTGCAAACTAAACCTGGACTCGTTGGAAAACATCACACAAGACCACTGTTGCGGTGTCCACAATGCATGCTCTCTACTCCAGGTTAATCGCAGGCGACAGTGAGTTGCGGTAAGTGGAACACATCTGACAGGCCTACGAGCATATAGACCAATTTGCCCTAAGCGTCTGTACACGGTCTGCCTGGAAACTGCCGTACCGGTAGCTGAAGAGAGCTGACGAGACAGGTCTGATGCTGTGCTCCGTCTGTTTCTTTTGGCAGTAACTGCTAAATACCGGTCCTCATTCGGCGTTGTAACTCGGGGACGACCTGTGCTGTAACATCTACTCACATTACCATCATTTTGGAATCATTGCCAAAGCCTGGAGATGACACTCTGGGCGATTCCAAGTTCCTCGGATACTTCCAGCTGGGTACGTCCACATTCAAGTCGTCCGATAATTCTACCACGTAAAAAATCATCCAAATGCTTCCTTTGTGCGGTTATTGCACTGAAAGGGTTTTAAAGCGCTTGGTAACAATTTTACTTCTTTGCCACCATTCCTTATATGCCCCTCTCTTACACACTCGTCATTGTGACGTACTATCCGCGCAATCTGGTGGTTTCCTGTAATTTGCATATTCTTCTTCAAGATGTGTGTGATAATTCTACAGGTGAAATTTTTATTTTGGAGTTCAATTTCTGTGTGATTCTGAATTATCCTTAATTTATGGGCATGAGTGTAGTATAAAGGAATAAGTATCATTGGTATAATTTCAAAACGTTTGCCTTTATAAGCAAAATTATTTCGCAAAACTGAAACAAAGCAAGCCATATATTTACTTATGACAAAGACATCGAAAAGGTGATGTCATTGAAAGTATAACGGTTAAATAATAATTGTTTTTTTTTCATTTTTTGGTTTTATTAAATTAAAAAAATGGGTAGAACTTCTATGAAACCGAAAAAAATTCAGGGGTTTGTTTTATTTAAGTAACTAACTACATTTCCTTTTTTTTTTTCATTTTCCAACATATTATTTTATTACTACGAATGAAACATGTTGATTCCTCAATTATTTAAGAAAAGATTTCGTTTGAAGAATGACAGGAAGGATTCATAATAATCACGCTTCACCAGAATGCATTGCGGTGCATTTTAAACACTTTTTTAATACTTTCAGAAAGACCGTGTCCTCCCTACCATGTCAACATGTGTTTTCGGTGCTTTTCTTATGCTGCTATCTGTGAAAATTTTGAGGGAATGTATCTCTATCACTGAAAATGAATTAAAACTATGATAAAATTAAATTTTATCAAGTTTCAGTGTTTGTAAAGATTTTATAAAGATTAAGATATTTTTGATGATTAGATTTCATGAACTTTATGATTACTAGAATCAACACGTTATTCAATTAAAAGTTTTGTTATTTCTTATAAAAGTGAATTTATTCAAATTATTACCCTGACATACTGTTGCTTTGTTCTTACAAAAAAAAAGAGGTGTATACATGAGAAAAGGACTGCGTGTGTAGATCGCACTCACAACCAAAAATGATTTATTAACAGAAATATACGTGACGTCATGTTTTAGTAATTTTTCACGGATTTTTAAAGATATATATATTTTACAATTCGCAGAGATATATTTTACAATTCAATGTTGCTTCCCAATTCAGTACGGAGCTCTGGATGACGTCACAACCACCGCCCTTTCTTTGGTGGTTGGGATTTCGCTCAACGACAGGATTCAGTTTCTTCTCTTAATCGACGAGATTGAATATCGGTGATGTTTCTGTGCTTACTAGAGCCCATCTACACAGTTGCAAATAATAAATTATGATATCAATTCAAAATTACAGTCAATTTAGAACAAGTCTAGTAGAATTATAATCTTCTCATAGTCGTAAAAGGTAGTCTTAATGATGGAGTTTCTGTAGAAAAGAATATCGTTACATCATAAAAACGCATTTATTACAACAAATTTCACTTAATTTTTTAAACGAATCATAGAAATGAGTCGAATTGCCCTTCAAATCCAGATGCTTTGACATAAAAATGTGCTTCCAAGTTTAAAAATCCTCAACTAACACTTTAAAGTTAGTGTTGTAGGGCTATTGCATACGTTAGAGGCATTTCAAGTGACCCAATGGTTGGTTGAAAATCGAAACAAACATAAGCATCCTATATTTCTAAAATTTCTGTTTTGGAAAATTATTAATATAGTTATTGATTTGACTGTATTGATGTCGATAATGGGCAGTTTTCCACCGTTCCTTGAATAATCATTGATCTTTAAATTATTTCTTTGTCCTTAAAATAAAAATTGCATTATGTCTGAGCATTGGCAGCACCTGATTTGCTTACAGTTGATACCAATATTTTTGAAAATATTGTTTTAATTTATTAAAGAATCAATTTAATTTTAACGTTTATGGAATCATCGAAGAAATTTCCCAAGTCTAAATTTGCTGGAGGCTAACTGTAGAAATGTTCTGAAAATGTTAAATTACACAAAGATTTTGTTTTGCACCGAAGCACGACACCAATGGAAATTGGAAATTAGAAAATAATTTATGAGACTATACATTATCATTGGTAAATAAATTTCTACTTTAAATTTCATTTCAATTAGCAGTTATTTATTTATTCCTCTAATATGTTATTTACATATACACATATTTTTACATACATACATGAGAAAAGATTGATAAAATTTCATAATAAATGTGAAAACGTAATTTTAAATAAGCATTATGTTATTCATCAAACACTGATGGAATAATTTCTTTACACTTAAATTCTTTTAAAATAATTTCGTAATTTTCCAAAACATATATATAATATATATTTTACTTTTATATATAATTTTCCTTTTGAGCAATAAATCTACATACATAAATATCCATTTTGATAGATAGACTGTATTTTGAATTTTAGTTAAACAAAAACACAATGTAACTTTTTTTTTAAAAACACTGTTAATTTGTTTTATCTGTTTCTATCATAGCTATATTGAAAAGCAGGGCATTTGTTTTATATTCTGCATTAGTCTCAAAGAAAATCTTTCACTGATATGTGCTGATAAAAATAAAATTCATTTATAAAAATTTAGACCTGACAATTTTGGAGCATTCAGTTTTATGATTGTATATGCCTTTTAGCCAGTTAATGATAGGGGGAAGAGGTAAACTAGTGAATTCCAGTATATCTGTATTAAAAAAAATAATAATAAAATGATATTTTATAAATTAGATTGAAACAACTTTTTATTTTTATTATTATAAATCAAACCTCATTTTTTAATAATAATAAATACTAGGGAAAAGAAGACAAACACAATTTTCCTAAATAGAATTACATTTATAAATGCTGTGATTGCATAGAAAAGAACAGGGACACTTTTTCGATATTATCCTATTAATGATTATGAGAGGTCTTATGAAAATCTCTTATAATATTCTAAAGTTATGTCAGCCTTTTGTTGATTTTTTAAAATAATATATAAAAAAACTAAGCTAAAGTCATGGAAAATAATTCAGTTAAACTTTGCACAGTGCCAGGTCACATTAAGTCAGTACAGAAATGGCAATGAGCATTATGAAATATATATGATTAAAGAGATTAAACTCACAAGGACAATAGAGATAAATGAGGCATGCCTGATAATGAAAATCTAGACCACTCCTAGAGGAGCTCATTTTTTAGGAGGAGTTAGATTTAAAAGAATATTTTGTCATCGAACATAAGACACACTGAAAATAAAATAATTAAAATACAAAAGCTTTTTTTTAAAACATTCATTTATCAACAAATTGATTGAAATTTTATCTTACTACAAAATCTATATTAGGTTATAAAACTTGAAACGATATATTAATACAGTTGAATAAAAAACATTCTCTGAAATTTAAATGCATTGGTTTTAAATTGTAAATCAATTGCAAAGATACA